>JARJDW010011653.1:0-69942 GCA_030264715.1 Adinopsis sp. GC000173
CGACCACAACCACTCCAATAATTGAAACGACCACAACTACACCAGCGACTACTACAACCACTCCAAAAACTGAAATTACTACAACCTCGCCAAAAACAGAAACTACACGAGTCACAACAAAAGTTACCAGTACTACAACCTCGCCAAAAACTGAAACTACACCAATCACAACAAAAGCAACCAGTACTACAACCACACCAACTGCAACAAAAACAACCACTGTTACAACAACTACAGCGCCTACTACTACAACGACAACAAAATCTACGAGTGTTTCAACTGTATCACATTCCACACCTTGTAAGCACGAAACTACTCATTCTACTAAATCGACAACAACAGCGAAAAGTACCACGAAGAAATGTTCAAGATGTTCCACCACAACGAAGAAATGCGTAAAATGCTCGCGTAAACCAGATTTCACGTCTGACTATGACTCTGACTATGAATCAAGTAGTGTGTCGGAGAGTGAGTCAAAGGAAACCGAATATATGGATTGCAGCTCAAAGAATTGTACTAATTTTAAATGTTCAGCACCAGGCAAATTCCGCATTAATTGCGAAAAATATATTATATGCGACAAAGTTTCTGGTCGTTTATATAAAAGCAAAATTATTAAATGCGCAAACTGTCTAAAAGTAAACGCTAAAACTGTGGAATGTGATTTTCCACAGAATGTTAAAGAATGTGCCAGGGATGATGGCACTCCTAATAGAGTATGCACGGCTGTCGGTAAATATTCAGTGCCGGAGCAGTGTAGCAAGTATTATAAATGCGATCAAGTATCGGATACAAAAATTGCTTTATCTGTCAGTTCTTGTCCTAGTGGTCAGAAATTCGATGCAAACGAGAAAAGATGTAAGAAAAACGCTTTTTGTAAATCATATGCACCGAGATGTCATCATAAAAAGCATTATGTGATCGACCAATTGGATTGTGGTTTGATTCATCAATGCGATCGAAGATTAAAGGTAACTGATCAACTTCGATGTCGTAAAGGCTTTATTGCTTTCCCATTGTTGAGGCATTTGAATAGATTCGATTGTATAAACGCCACGCTTGCTAAAAAATGTGGTTTCTCCAAACGATGTATAGAAAATTGATTTAATTGCGCTACTATACTACCGGGAACCTGTAATATTGGTTGCCTATATCAATGTTACAATGATTATGAATGAATAAATAACGTAAGCTATATAATATTTTAATCAAACATATTGTATATTACTATAATGCATGAATAAAGAAAAAAAATAACATATTCGAGTTTACTATATAAAATACTTTCATAATAATGACATCGAGTCAAACATAACCTCCAAAAATATTTTCGCCCCTGCTTAGCATCCTTTTAAGATTTTCGACGTATCGGCATATACATCGTTCAGTGCATTATTGCAAAATAGATGTTGTATGATTTTCCATTCATATCAATACATCATTTGCAACAATGTTTACATAAAAAGTGCGTATGCGAAAATTGATTTTTGCCAATGGATTCAAAGATAAAGATGTAAGTACTCACCATTTCGTTTTCTCTTGTAGTATAGCACCTCCGTAATCACGAATTATCTTGAATGAATTGCAAATTGCAAAATTAATGACAGCACTTTAGACACGGCAATAAAAACTGTCGTTTATTTATTTTTTTCGCAACCGTCATTTGTTTTTAGACTGATCAGTGGCGACGCCGAAGGCAAGTTTAATTCGTTATTTTCAAAAGTGGAAGCTATTAATAAGAAAGCTGGCCCATTTGAGTTATTGTTATGCGTTGGAAATTTTTTCGGTGTAAACAATACCGAGTTCGAGCCATACAAAAATGGATTCAAGAAAATTCCAATTCCAACGTACATCTTGGGATCGAATAAAAAGGATCTCATTAGTTATTATCCAAGCGATGAATCAGAAATCTGTCCAAACTTGAATTATTTAGGTATCCTAATAACACTTTAATATCTATAGTTTTTCTATAATAAACTATCTCTTTGTAGGAAAGCGTGGTTTGTTTACTACTAGTTCGGGCCTAAAAATTGCCTACGTTAGTGGAATAAGTTGCAACGACAATCCAGCAGATCACAACTTCACGGCGGAGGATGCGGTTGATCTACAAACGATTTGCAATCGTGGAAATGGTAGTTTTCGAGGTGTTGATGTTCTAGTTACCTCACAATGGCCAAACTACATCACGCGAAACACTAAAGTATGTCGTCCATAGCATAATTTTAATAATTTATGTTTTACATCTTACATTGCAGAAAGTCATGGATATTCCGACATCGTCTGACGAAGTAAGCTGGCTATCCATGCAACTGAAGCCGCGCTATCATGTGAGCGGTTTGGAAGGAGTGTTCTACGAACGTCCACCGTATCGTAACGTTGATCAATCGGATCTAGCTCTTGCTACACGTTTTATAGCATTAGCTCGTGTAGCGAACCCGAAAAAGGAGAAATGGCTGTATGCGTTAAGTTTGACGCCGGTGGATAAGATGAAAGTAGCCGAGCTGTTGCAAAAGACTGTAGATGAAACGCCAAGCCCTTACAATTTGGAGGAGCTTGAAGCAATAGGTGCCCAATACAAGACAGCGATTTGACAAAGTTTTTAACACATTGATTTTAGTTTTCAAAAAGAAACGAAAGGTTGCTGAGCCGCAATACTTCTTTGACATGTCTACGAGCCACGAAGAAGGCCACCAAAAGAAGTTCAAGCGACAGAAGATTACATTCGATCAAAACAAATGTTGGTTTTGTTTGGCTAGTCCCTCTGTTGAAAAACATTTAGTATTAACTGTTGGAACTGATGTTTATATTGCTCTCGCCAAAGGTACAGTTGAAGGAAATTCCACCAAACAAAACTGTCTAGGCACACCGTTTACCACCAATTTCTTTGTAATCACAATTTAAAGTGAAAATTGTACAGTTCTTGGCAAAATTTAGGGTTTACTTTGAATATGTAGTAAATTCCAAGCCAGTGTATTTATGTCAAGATTATTTCCATTTTGGAATCATATTACAAATCGGTTGAAATGTTACTAAGAAATTTAGACGAATGCAAATTCAGGTGGAATCCCCCTCAATAATAACATTTTCTTAAATTAAGTAAAATATTTTGATTTGATTGTAATATTTTTGCAGGCGGTTTAGTTGATGAGCACTTTTTGATTTGTCCAATTGAACATCATCAATCTTCCGTAGTTTTAAACGATGATGTGTTGGAGGAAATTGATAAATTTAAAACTGCATTGCGGAGTTTTTATAAGCGTAATGATCAAGTTGGCATATTTTTCGAGAGAAATTATAAAACTTCCCATATGCAAATTCAATGTATTCCCATTCCGATAAATGCAGCAAAACAGTTAAAAGAGATTCTAAAAGTATGTATCGAAAAATATCAAATTTGTAATAAAATTCTATATGGTATAAATTTGCAGGAAGAAGCTCTTGGAAATGGATTTGAGTTAAGCGAAATGGAGACCTTTAATCGATTAAATCAAGTATTTAAGGTTGGAGTAACATACCTTGCTATTGAACTACCAAATGGTGAAATATTATACACGAAAATGGATCATAAGACACGTTGTCCATTGGATTTTGTTAGGGAAGTGTTAGCTTCAAGTACCTTATTAAATTTACCTGATAAGATTGATTGGAGAGAATGCGTGCGTGGGAAAGAAGACGAAGAGAAGTTGGTGATGAGATTGCGAAATGAGTTTGAAAGTTTTGATATTAGCAATGAGTGATGAGTGATTAGTAAGTTAAACAATATTTAGAGAATGATACAATCATGTTGATAATAATTTACTTAGTTTAAATATAAATGAAATGACATCATCATACGAAATTCATTCTGTTTTTGAATAAATTGTTATCAACAGAATATTTGTGTTTATTTTTAAATACATTTCACATTATGTTACGATAAAAAGGTTGTAAATATCCAAAAAATGACAGTCGTTGAAATTTAGTAGCGGAGAAAGATGAATATTTATACTGACAGTAGTAATGCAGGATTGTGTTGATGTGTTCTTCGTATGTTTATCACTCAAAATATTTTATACATGAAATGATAACCATAATAATAACACTTATCTATAACGTGAGATCCATTTAAGTTCGTAACATTATATTGTAACAATCTATAAAATCTATAACATACAGTTGATTACACTGCGTCTATACACTTTTATTATCAAGCTCGTATTTGGCACATCCCACTTGGAAGATTAATTGGGAAGATTTCGTTCTTTTTTTTTTTTTAATTTAAACAACGAATTAGTCCCGCAAAGGCACCTGCCATTCATCAATATGTTCCATTCCAATGAAAACAATATTTATGAATTGCTCCAAACGTAAATAATTTCTCTTCAACACAGAACATTAACATTGTGATAGCTCATAGAACATATTTCTCTTGCAGTATAGAATTTACAGGATTTTCTTTGGTAACATAATAATTATTAGTATTATCATTATTTATATTTATATTATTAGGCCCGATTTAGGGAAATTATACGTTAATTTGAAAAGCTTCCCGTGTTAATCTAGCCATTCCTCTATGCTTGTGTGCCTTTTCGCACTCTGGATCACTCATGTCGGAAAATCTGGATGGAGGATGAATGCGATCGTTGAAACTGTGTGAAATGCTAAATGTAGTTTCATCGTTGTGACTAGAATATCCACTACTACTTCTTACATGTCGTTTACTTAATGGAATTGGTTTTCCTTTGTTTTTACGTGTCGGGTAAGCTTTACGATTAATACTACCGGAATGTGGTGATGTTTCAGATGATGAACTCGAACCTTCCGCACCTCCTGTAACCAAGCAATTCAATTATTTATTCAATTCAATCACATTTATAAGTAAGATGTATGTAAATATAATACCACGCATTCGATGTGAAAAAGACATTAATTCCTGACTGGTTGCACGGCCGTCCCCCTCGGAATCGCTTCCAAGCGTATCATATTCTGAAATAGGTAGATGCAGCGTTAATATCTTCTTCACTTCTGAGTCAGTGCTGCCCAGATTATCTGACTCTGAAAAATCATTAATTGCGTATTTCACACATTTCGCGAGAATAATATGGTTATGGATGTTGGTTGTTTGTTGTTGAGTGGATCGAGCAGCAATGGCCCAAACACATTTTCGTTGAGCTATTACTTATTTGTAAACAAAACAAATATATGTTACCTTGACTTTCCGAATGTGGATCGCGTAGTCGACCGCCCCCTTTTCGCCTAACCTTAGTGTATTCTGGTTCTTTATTCTACAAAACAATTGATTGATAATTATTTGTAAAAAAAATATGATGACGATATGATACATCATACTATTCAAAAGTACGAATATAAAATAAAAATGTTGGAAGTATAGGAAATGATTTGAAGAAGAAATTTGAAAATAATCAATGATAGACATTCCCAACTAAGGCATAAAGTGGATGAGAAAGAATAGATGAAGAACTTACATGTCCTAACTTAAACTTATCAATAGGTGGAGGTTTAACATCATGATAAACAAAAGACCCGCGTACCGAATGGTACGGTCCGCTGTAGACATTTCCGCTGTATGAACTTTCGCTGTAGGTCGGTTTTGAGGAAAGCTGAAAAGTGGCATAAGGACAGATGTCTTCAATGTAATCTGCCGACTCCGCTTTATAGGCGTCCTCCACTGCAATTGGCTGCGAACCACGTCCGACTCGTATTGCCAGATACTGTTGATCGCGATTCTGCTTGTTTTGGATTTGAGCCATCGATGGTGACTCGCCCATTGTGCGCCCTGGATGATCGCGATCGCGAATCATTTCTACAATACATATGTAATCTATAACAAACATTTTGTATAAATGAAATTCGTCGCAGGGCACTTACTTCGTCGCCAAAATATTGTAGCAATCAGTCCGATTAGAATCAATAGAGAGAGAATAATTGGTGCCAACACTCGAGCATTCGCAAATGGATGATCTCCCGAATGAAAAACGGGAGGCGAAAGTTCGGGCACACCTAATAAATTTCAAATGTGAATATAAATTTTTAATGTCTAGATAAAAACTTACTGCCACCAAGATTTAATGTTGTAAAATTGTAGATCGCCGGCGAGTCTCCAGCATTATTATGCGCTGTAACTTTGAGTTGATATTCCGTACCAGGCTGTAATTCTGTTATACTATAAATCCTTTCAGTTGGCTTGACATGATTTGAGGACATTATCCAGGAGGAATGACGGACTATTCTATATTCAACAACGAAATACAAAATGCCGCATCCTCCATCACCCCACGAATCTAGCCAGATTGTGACCACGGTGGCATTCATTGTAAGCATTTGAGATTGCTTTGGTTTTACTGGAACTTTACCACAAATTGCCAACAATGTAATCATATAGATAGATAGATAGATAGATAGATAGATAGATAGAGAAATATTATGTTATTATATACCTGTGCCTTTGGTGTTGGTTGTGACAATATCACAGGGCAATCCAGTGCCAATTCGATTGAATGCTGTAATGTAGAGTGAATATCGAGTGCCACACCAAAGATTTCTCAGCATATACTCTTCGGTACGTGCCGCTATTTGTAATTCCTCCCAATCGCCATGATCTCGTTTATAATTTATAACGTAGCCTAAAATCGGCGAACCGCCGTTCTGTTGATCTGACCAACGCAAATGCAAACTATCCGTAAAGGTTTCAACAATGGTCAAGGCGGGCGGTTCGGGCGGTACAAGCACACGCAAATTGTAGAAGATTTCATCCTTTCCATACTGATTCTCGACGCTGCACGAGTAATTCGCCTGGTCGACGCTCTGTACGTCCTTTATTATTAACGTGGCGTTGGCGGTGATTGTACGTCGGCCGCCAATTTCCAGCGCTTGATTATTCAAACGCCAAACGGGATTCGGCAGCGGAATGCCGACGCGTTTACACGACAATGTTATGTCCTGCTTCCACGCGCTGATCACCTCTCGTCCAAATGAGGAGATGCGAGCGGGAACCGTTTTTGATGGGGATATTGTCAAAACCCGGCTGCTTTCACCTTCGCCGATCTACGAATTATTACTTTAATTTAGTTAGTGGTAAGCCAAGTTTTACCCCATGCCAATCAATGTTACATGAACGCTCATTAACTCAAAGTTGGGGTGTGAGGAAACCAAATATGGGGCAGATTTTTGTTTGTAAAAAATTGTTTTATGCAATGATGGTTGACTATATCTGAATTATACGTAATTACGATAACACTTTACTTAATTGTCATTGATATTCATTACAATTCAATATAAAACTTTTCTAATCGTTACTTCTATTTACTGTATCACTTTACTAAAATAGCGCTGAGGCCTATCTAAAGCATCCGGACGTGCACTTATAACCTTCATAATTAGGTTATGCAATTCTGTATCGTGTTTTTTGGTTCTTTTTAATTATGTTTTCTTACGATGATATGCCACTTCTATCATAAGGTAAGAAATTGCACATTATCCAAAATCCACTGTAATAGGAGTGCGCGAGAATAATTTTCTATTCTCTAATCCGCAAATAAAATTGTTTAATAATTGAAACTAACCTAAAAGTTTTTTGTTATGATAAGAAATAATTAATCTAGAACGATTCAATTGTTGACAAACATGGAAAATTATTAACAAATAAAAAACTTTTGAGAAATAAAAATTACATCCTGCGTATTTGCAACAAAATTGCCAATTATAACTCGACGTATGATCTTTATGAAAGAAGAAGTGTAAATTCAATGAAATTAAAAAGAATGTAGTTAACTTTCTAGTTACTTTACCAATAAAATATTCATATCATAGCAAATTATAAAAAACAATCCAAGTAATAAATATGTAAATTAATTTATAATCTGATAGTATAGTTATTGTATCTTAGTTCTTTATTCTCGAAGTATATGACGTATCGTAAAATATAAACGATTTATTCGGTTTTATAGGTGCGACTTGTACTCGGATTTTACGATAATTTAAAGTGAACAATCACTTACCCTAGTTGAGGCAGTGATCCAAAATTGACAGGTGGCACCATCCTGTAATCTGGACGTTTCATGCATTTCCGTCGTGGGACTTAATACTCTCTTATTCGTCCCCTCCTCCCTGCCGTCGACGATCGTACTCATATAGAACGTGTAGCCGACGAGGGGTCCGTTGCTGAATTTCGGCGGCAGCCATGAAACTAAAATTTTATTCGTGGCACTTAAAACCGCCTTAATTTCAGCCGGCTCGGAGGGCACTGCAAACATATTACATATGAACGTTTTGTTACAATACAAGATATTTGGATTATATTAGTATAATACCATCTTCCTCCGTTTGACAGTAAACTGGCTCGGAGTGAACGCCATCGCCTGCGACTGTGAACGCCAACACTGTTGTGCTATAGTTTGTATACTTTCTCAAATTAGAAATGTTTGTGCGTAATTGTGTTATTACTTTAGTTTGCTGATCGTCGTTATCTGGAATGGTACGCTCAATTAATCTCATCTCGTTTTAATTACTTAAATTTATAACTTTTAACTCACCAAACCATTCCCCTACAGAGTGATAAGTTATTTTATATCCTTGAATGATTCCATTTCGTCCTTCATCAACCGGCGGTTCCCATGATATGTGTAAACTTTGAGCACTTAATACGGAACACTGTACGTTTTCGGGTGGAACGGATGGCGCATCTTCCAATGTGCGTGTTGTGACGGGATCGCTGGCCGGTCCGGAACCCTTACTGTTGTACGCCTTAACCCAATGCAATTAAAATCAAATCACTTAGAAGATAATGTAAACCTACTTGCACGATTAAATTGTACGTCGAATATTTCTCCAATCCTTGTATCACCGCCTCGCCGCCGTAGTGAGCGCGCACCTCGACGCTCTTAAACGTGTACGTTTTTGAATGTCGCTCGCGCGACGCCAACTGATAGCCGACGTGGTAACCAAGCAGATTACCGTTCCACGTGTCCTTTGCGGGCGGCTCCCAAGTAACGACAATTTCGGTTGAACTCTTCGCCTCGGCGCGCACATCTAAAGGAACTCCGCTTGGGACTTCTTCTAGTGTGCTAACTTGAACTACTTGGCTTGGCTCGCTAAGACCTAGCCGGTTTTCAGCTAATATTCGCAAGTGGTAAATGTAGGCTGGTTTTAAGTGTTCTACAACGGTGGATGTTTCCGAACCGGTGACTGCTACCTTGTTTGGCATCGCAGGCCATGGATCTATGAAATTAATAAAACAGGCATGAATTAAATAAAGTCGATGTAGTGAGGAATCAATGATATTATCACGGGCACAATTTAACATATTCCGTGAAGCATTTTGACAGATGATTTAATAATAATAATTTTATATACCTCTGCCTTCTTTATATTGAACGATGTAGTTATTTATCGGACTATTTCCCGCATATGGTTGCGTCCACGAAATTCCAATCGATCGGCTGAGCTGTTCCGTAACGCGAACATTCTTTGGAGATTCTGGAATTTCTTGAACGATCAGCTGTATGCTCATTTCATCCTGGCCGTACGCATTCGATGCAGAACACGTAAAGACGCCAGTGTCCTGCCTCATTGTCCCCTCAATTCCAAGCTCGGAGACCTTCCGTTCGGCCAAATCTTGTTCCCGAATGCTGTAGCGCTGATCAACATCACGAACAATTTGCTGACCACCCATTTTCCACATAATTTCCATGGGCGTGTCGCCAACGGCCGAACATTGTAAATGAGCTTGTTCGCCTTTAACGACTTGAATCTGCTTCGTCTTCTGCGGAAAATGTGCTGGCGCTGAAATTGATTGAAATTGTGAGAGAGAAGAAGATCGCGCGGGATTGGATTATAGTATTTAAAGCAACAACAAAACAACAAAACAAAAAGAACAAGAACGCTTCAGTGAAATGCTCATTACCATTCACTTTGAGAAAAATGACTTTGCTCACGCCGGTGCCGATGTTGTTCTTCGCCTCGCACAAATACTGGCCCTCGTTCTCTTTCGAAACATGTACGAAATTTAGCGACCCGTTTTGGTATTGATGCACGTTCGGCTCGAATAGAAAATCTTTGTATTCACCCGGCTGGCTGCCCACCGCCTTCTTCCATGTAATGATTGGACTTGGATAGCCATCGGCCTGGCAGTTTAGAGTGGCCTCTTGACCTGCAGCAACGCTCGAATCGTTTGGCTCGACTGTCCATCTCGGAGGTACTGAAATATTTAGATACGTCTCATTTTACATGCAAATCTATTTTCCGGGAGTGAACAATACCATTTACAGTAAGAGGTACAATGTATCGCTCCGCACCTGCCACATTACTGGCAATGCAGGTGTAATTGCCGCTGTGTGCCGAATTCACTTGATCGATAATAAGTGATGATGAAAATTCATCAATTCTTCGTACCACCGTGCCGAGCGCAACGTTATTAGAAACGGGCTTGGCGTTGCGCTCCCATCGGAAGGTAATTGGTAGATCACCTTCCATTATTTGACAGGTTATTGCTGCACGCATTCCTTCGCGCAATAGATCGGTCATCGGACTGATTGGGAGAATTTTTGGCGGCACTAGTTTTAATAAAATACAGTATTATTTAATGATGATATACATATTATATGAGTATAGATGTGCAAGGGTGAAGTCGATGCATGATAGTAAACATAAAGTAACATATATTTCGTTTAAAGCAGTGTTTCTCAAACTTTAATGAAACAATTTTGTATTATCGCGTCCCTTATTGAAATTTTTTGTTGCGCTTATTAGTTGTAGTGATGTAAATTCAATCAATTTGTTTACTTTTGGTTCCAACTTTATCAAGAGCAAGAGCAATTTTAAATCATCATTTTCTATTATTTTGAAGAGATATTATCTTTTGGCCCCAAATAATATGTTACTAATCGCCCCTCGGATATGGGAAAACGTCCACAGAGGGGTGATATCGCCTATTTTGAGAATCACTGGTTTAAAGAAAAATAGAGATATTTTTCAATTATTATAGTATGTTTAATTTGCGTTTTCTGTCAATTGTCATTTATAAACTGTAGCACCCTTATGGTCTCTTGTCATAAAAAGCAACAATTTTTATTCGAATGAAGGAACTTTGTGTGCATGTGTACATTATAAATATTAACGTACCGATAACTTGCACTTCAACATCACGTCTTGACGAATTCTTCTGCCTGTTTTGCGCTTGACATGTATAAGTTCCAGCATCTTCTTTCCTTTGTGTTTGCTCAACAACGAGAGTTCCGTTTGCGTAAACTCTTTGTCTGCGGTTCACCGGCAGCGTTTGTCCCTCTCGCTCCCATGTGATCGTTTCGATGGGATATCCAGCCACCGGGCATTTTATGATTAAGCTCGCGCCAGCGATGCCTGTAATTTTCGGCATTTGCCGAATGAATGGCAGCCCGAACACATTTACACGCGCGCTGTGCGAAATTTTTCCAACGCTATTATGTGCGGTGCACGTATACTCGCCGCCATCCTCCGCCTTAATATTCGATATATTCACGTGCGTAATAACCTCATCTTGTATGGTTACGTATTGGCCGACGAGAAAGCGCGGATGATCGGGAATTGGGAAGCCATCCAACGTCCATGTGAATTGCGGCGGCGGATTTCCCGACGCGACGCATTTCAATGAGACGGTCGGACCGGGTTGTAACGTTTGTTCGGAGAACCAATACGTTAATTCTGGCCCGGCATCGCCCATATCCAATTCGGATGTCGCTTGCGCCTGATCCCAATTATTACTCACAATACATTGATACATTCCCCTATCATCTTTTGCCATATGTCGAATTGTTAATCGCGGAGGTTCCACCATCACTTCCACCCGATTATCGGGCGCGATTGGTTTGCCATTATGCAGCCAGCTAATTTGCGATATTGGATAGCCGGAAACAATGCATTGAAAGCTTGCTTCCTTGCCGACATCGACGATTTGTGCCTGGGGCTGTACGTGCGCCGAAAGCGGTGCTGTTATTTCCAGCGTAACGCGTACGTTTTCTTCACCCGCTGAATTGTTTGAATAGCATATGTATACACCGCGATCCTCCAAGCGCACCTACAAAATATAAGCCGTTGCGATAAGTTTTACAAGCTGCTAAAAACAATAGTGGAAATGTTTGTAAAAGAAAAGAAAAACCAGAAGAGAGTAAAATCAATCCCATTCGCAAAAAGCTGATATTGATGAAAATTGGAGAGAAATAGAGTCGAAGCATCAATTTGATAGGAGATAAGTAATTGGTGATAAAGTAGACAAAATAAAAACGTCAGCTGCCATCAGTGTTCGATAAAAAGGAAGCTCGAACGTGTTTTTACCTTGGAGATTTTAAGAAGTCCTGCCGTAAGTGTAGTAAGTCTCTCGCCGAGCGCAACAGGTACACTTTGTCCTTGCAATTCCCTTTTCCAATAGTAGGTAGGTATTGGATATCCCTGAGCGACGCAGGGAAGTGTGACGTCTTCGCCGAGACCCACTCGGCGCGCGTTGTACTTTTCCACCGTTATTCTCGGATGCGTATTGTCCTTCGGCTCGGTCACGATTATGCGGCCCGGGTAGGTGCTTACTTGCACTTCACCTATAATTAGTTTTCAAGCATATTTAACACACAAATTCGCGTAGTATTGTTTCGGAAAATTACTGGCTTTGTTAATGCTGGAGAGATCTTTAATGAATGATTTCAAAACTTGTTCGAACGGAATAATATTTTTAAATTTCTTCGCTTGAATTTTATCAATAGAAATCTGTAGTAAATGCAATAGGGAACAACAAAAGCGATGTTCCTTCAACATTTACGTTAAATTTAACACATTTCTCGGATTTTTAGTGCACTTAAATTAAGATATGAGTGAATTCACTTCAAGGATTTTAATAAATAATTATATAATTTCGTATTTTAAGTGATTTATATAAAATATATATATGTATGAATGTGTAATTGTAAATATGTTTTTCCTATCAGCTGGTTTAGTATATGTAATATATGCAACTTCATACACACACTATATTTTGTTTCATTCCATGAAATGTCATTAAAATTGAAGTGCCAATTAAATTTGAAAAGTTGATCATAATTGTGTAAGTTTGATATAATTAGTTATTATACGAATGTTTTTAATTTTCGATATTGTTTAAAATTTAAATCATAAAATCAAAGGCAATAATCTATTCAAACACTTTTGTGAGTGTGAGTTATTTGAGGTTAGAATTTTAAAAACATGCCTTATTTTCCCTTGCTTACAAAACTGACTCAAGAATTACTGTTGCTTGCATCGGGCTGCTTCTGGTATAAAACAAAAGCGAGAAAACTAAATGGAAAATGAAGAAAAATTATGCTGCTTTATAATTAACATGTATTTAACAAATTTTAGAGTAATTTTTGATAAACGCAGATAAAATGCGGTAAAAACTTAATGGATTGTCATAATAGTTTAAAATTTTTCGTTTCTTTAGCGAATATTATCAATTTAAAGCAAAAAAACATAATAGAAAACTAGGAAAGACAATGTTCATTGAACATCTATGTAAAATCTTTGACATTTTTTTAGATTTTACGGAAATGCATCAACATTGACGTTCTCTTAGAGGAATTTTCGCTGAATAAAAATTGAAACTCCAGAGATATCACTGCAATCTAATACGATTTGATTAAAATAAATATAAAATATTGATGAAGAAAATAAAAAAAAAACTTTCAATCTATATTAACAGAGTTAGAAATATTTTTGGTGATTTTTACCAAATCAAAGCAAGAAAATTTATAAGATAGCCAAAAAATTGACGTTTCTTTAACATTGATGCTAAATTTTAAGATTTTTACAGTAATTTAATAAGGCTTAATAAACAAAACAGTTAAATGTGGTTTGGACAATATAAAAAAAACGAATGAAAAAATACAAACTTTTATATCTGTTTTTTTTTAGCATAAATTTGAAGTTAATTATATTTTGTGACGAAAATGTAAATCAACCTATTTATGTGTGTTAATTGAATAGTTAAACTCTTTAATTATATTGTTGCGAGTGAGTTTTTAAAGTCAGCAAGCGAGCGCACAAGCAAGGCAAGAAGCGACGAGTTATTGCCTGCCTGCGTTTGAGTCAAAAGCAGCAATGTAAGAAGGTAATGTGATAAACGAACGAGGCTAAATGTGCTAACGGAAACGTTTTATAGTTTCGTTAAAGTTAAACAAGTTAGTCACATGAGGGAAACGTTACTGGAAAACCAAACATTTCCTTCTTTTATTTAAACATGCCGCTTTTATTATAGAAAAAATCGTTCAATTCAATTTACCACCCTTCACATTTCGCGCATGTCGTTATTTATTCATCGGCGACGTTGCTGTGTTTCACGTGCCGCTGCATTCACAACACGACCGATTTTTTTATCCAGCAACATTTACTAATTCGCAATCCAGGCCGTATATAGTATTATTAGCGACACATTTTTTCCTATTATATAGGTGGATAGATAGTGGTTTGCATAGGCTTAATCGAATGTCAATGGATGGGAAAGTTGGAGCTGGGCCAGTCAATTTCAAATTAAATTAAAACAATTTCAAAATGTAATTAATTAATTTGTCACTGGCAGTTTTTAAATGCATTATTGCAATTTTAAGTGAACTGGACGCTTCAATCAAATTAAAATAAAACTCTGATATGTTAATAGACAGCACAATGATTTTAATTATTTTAATTATTTTGTATAAAAATCGAAGCTGCAAATTACGGCATTGAATAGGAAAAAAAGTGTTGCTAGTGTGGTATTTCGTTGTAAACGTTAACGTTAAAGATTTTCGTGCTGCACATAAAATTATACGTCGAAAAACGATGGAAATTTGTTGGAATTGAGCGAAAGTGAAGGCAGTAAAGTCGTAAATCCAGCGCTAACAAGGGCGAAGGCGCCGAGTGAAGAAATAGAGTCTTACAGGAGTTTGACTTTAACGTTTTCTTACGTTTTCTAGGTGTCGTCAAAAAATAGCAAAAAAACGAGACAAAAACTGAAAACTAAAAATTTAAGAACCGAAATAGTTTTTAATTTTATTTTTAGTGTTTTATTTAAAATCACCTTTATTGATTAGATTTTTACTGTTTTCTCTAAAAAAATAACAAAAAAGCCTACGAAAATTGATCAAAATATAAGAACCAAAATAGTTTTTAATTTTATTTTCAGTGTTTTATTTAAAACCACCTTTATTAATAAGATTTTTAACGTTCCTTCTAAAAATATAATAGTGAATATTACCTGTGAGCCGATGAACAGTCCGGCATGCATAGTTCTTATACCCATCCGCCGGACCGGCGTTGCTTATATAGAGATCGCCATTCGCCAGAACGACGTACTTGCCGCCGATGTCCGTATTCGGATAGATGTTGTTTGCGCCGTCCTGCACCCATGATGTGACCATCACATAGTCGGCGACGTAGCTCGGTATTTTGCATTTCAGCACCGCGGTATTACCAGCGATCACATACTCGTCGTGCACTTGAATGTCGTACTTTTGCTTAACGACTGCAACAGAAAAGCGTACAGTGCGCTCGTTTAGTTGGGAGGATTATGGTAACCCCAAATTGTTGCGCTGCACTTGAAGTATCATCATGTGCGCTTTATAAAATGCTATGTTACATGTGTGAGCGCTTGCTTCCGTTCTCTCGCAAGCAACGCAAAATATGAAAAATTAAATTCAAGCAAAATTCAATGAATAATTCTTTTTGTACAGACATGTTAAAATGTTAACTTAGAAAGCGTTTGAGGAATAAAGAATAGGTATTATTGTTATGACACTTGTCAGTAACTTGGTTCAGCATATAGTACATATGTTGTCAGTCATGAAAAAAAGGTTTATCTCTTAATAAATAGAAAAAATTAAAACGCTTGATTAGTTCACAAGAAGAAATTGTTAATAAGTACTAGTTTGTAGTTAATATATTTAGACAGTAACGTCATCTTCAGAACTACAGACTAATAAGTCTTACTAGAACTGTAGTCTTAATAACTACTAACTACTACATATTAGCAATTTCTTCTTGTGAACTAATTAAGCGTTTTAATTTTTTCTATTTATTAATCTATTATTACACGTGAGTACAGCACATATAATATATTTCATCTGTCTCTTAATCTCGCCGCAATATTGTAAACCGTCCAAGTCTATTAGCGTCATTTCTTTGATAAACAATCTTTTATAATAATGTTTGTGCAAAAATATTCTTTGTATGTTTCTAAATATATAAATAACCATTCAGTTATCAATAACTTGGTTTAGCAACAATTCGCATATAGTACATACATATGTTGTCAGTGATGAAGAAAAAAAGATCTATCTCTTAATTCACAGTTCAATTTGTCGAAGGTATTAATCTCGCCGCAATATTATAAACTGTCAAAGTCTATTCGCGTCATTTCTTATATTTAAACAACATTTCATAATAATGTTTGTATGTTTCAATGTCGCGCTGACAAATCCAACTTCCAGTACTTAATATATAAATAAGTATTTTGTTTAAGAGTTAACGAAGCAGTAAATGACACCGTATAAGAAGTTGCAGGTGGAAGTTGGCGGATAAATAGTACAGAAAATTAGACATTTTCGTAGATCACTGTATATAATGCTACTAAGTTTCAAATAAATTGGATTGTAAATAACATGGAAATGCAAAACGCTGTCGACTGTTTGTTTTTCGGGAAAACATTCCCAACACAAAGTTCGTGCATGAATGAATATGAAGAAGAAGAAGACATAAAAATACTTGCTAGAATAACAATAAAAATGCAAAACAATAATCGAAACCTTTTAAATGTTTTTTTTAAAGCTGCTAATCGATTACGAATGTGATACGATTACATCAAACGTACAATCAATAACCGCATAAAATTTTATTGCAAATAACCCCAGTTTGACGAAATACAAGTGCTAACTGCGCTCTGTGCGCTTATTATATGGGGGGTGAACAGGACCATTTTCACTAGTTGCTTATTTTCCACCATTTACACCTGCTGCAAACGATTATAATAACCGACACCATGCGAACTATTTTGAAATGAGCTGCTGTTGCCACTGGACGCATAAATGTCGCAAAAAATCAAATAATTTATCGTCGAACGAGCATTAAGATAGATATAGACTATAAGTTTCACAACGATGACGGATTGTGTAACGAATGTGATTCGTATGAAATCAATGAAGCGCTAATTTAGTGATACGAACGTTAAGATTATTGAAGAGATAAATAAATACTTCACAATTAAATATTTGGTTCAATTGTAAATGTTAAATTCATTGCTAAAGAAGTTTAAAATGCTCAAATTTTTAAAGATGCGCAAAATGAATGTTATTTTTTTGTAATTCTTAACGAAAATGATAAATAAATATACAAGGTCTGTTTAAAAAGTACTGCGATCAATTTTAATAGAACAAATTTTAGCTTTAAGATACTTGAAAATTTATTGTAGTAACCACAACTGATTAAGCCACATTGTCTACGTTGCCAGAATTTATTTTCCAAGATCTGTTTCTTGTAGAATTCAAACTTCTCTACAGTATTGCCCTAGCTTCAAGATACAGGTTTTTTGTTTGTTGTTTATTTTGAACAATCATTTTGAGTTTAACACCACCATGTCTAGCACAGTATTCTTCAAACATCGTTGACTTCCGGAAGCCTGCCTCATTCTAAGAAAGAAATAAGAAATAGTGGATGGAATGACATACGCTTTTTACATAAAATGCCAGAAAATTATAGTTGATTGTGTTGTTGTAGTAGCATTTCATATTTTATGGCAGTATTTATTTTCTTATGAATTTAAGTTGTTTTAAATTTTATTTTGACTCGCGAGACCCCTTATCATGTTTTGCGGAATCCTAGAGAGGCATTTAACACAGTTTGAAGAACACTGATCTAGCACAACAAATTTGAAATAAACTTGGTCGCATTACTTGTAAAACGAACCATGTATTTCTCAACAATTTCCAATTAGAACCATTGCATTATTAGTCTATTCTTAAATTGCCAAAAATAGTGTTGTTAAAAAATTTATGAGATGAATATTTATTGCCAAGGATCATAACTTGGCGATTTTCTAATTCATGCGCAAATATCTTGAAGCGCTTCGTCGTCGTCGTCCAACGAAACGAAATGCGTTCCTTCTTCTTTTATGACTTTTGCACTTGTCACGAAATGAAATAAATTAAGGACACGTAATACAATTATGGTGCTCAAGTAGAATAGAGTTTAAGCAATTTGATTAGAGATACGACGGGGTAAGGTGACGGAAAAACGACGACGAGCACTTCTGCCTCTGCCGTTTCCCCCCCAACGCAACGACGGTTCTTTTTTCGTTTTTCTAAGAAAGCAGAATTACCATTTTTGATAAGTGTATGCGCAGCGAGAAAGAGAGATGAGGACGCGGCCGCGATGAACATTCGCCGATTATAAAATTTATCTAATATGCAAAATGCATCTTTGAATAATTAAACATAAGATAAAAGCTTTTTCGGTTGGGAGGCAGCTGCGGCTTTCAGGCCATAATATCGCATATTAACATTTTTCTAATATGAATATTTAATTAATTATCGCTGGTGAATGTACGTATATAGAACAATCTATAAAAAGTCAGGGTTGAGCGTACGGCGGGCGGATGTAAAGTGGAACTAGATTAGAGAAGCAGCCAGCAAGCAGCAGCAAGCGGAGGCGGCAATACGTTCTAGACGTACTTTTAAAGCACTTTTTGAATTCTTCATATAAGCAAAGTGGCATCTTGGGATTTTATCTACTCGCTTTTTTCCTGCTTGTTTCGTTTAAGCTCATCATCATCATCATCATCGTATTTCTTTATTTTAGCATTCAATGCACATAACGATTATTGCTGAATTTCCCCTCCTATTTATTTTTTCTTTATTTCGGGAAACTTGCCCCACGCTCACAACCGATGTCATATTACTTCATTTACAACATTAATTCGCTTTTGAATCCTTACACTCATTTCGTGATTTGAACTATACTTTATTTGTACGATTTGTATTGAAAACGTACAATTCATTCCATTTTTAATAAATTCATTTATAATTCAAATTTTACGGATAAGAATGTGCAAATCAAGACATATTTAAGAATTTCTTTTCAAATTACAAAAAATCAGATTTTTGAAAATAATAATTGAAAAAAGTATTAACCCATTATAATAAAACTAATTGTTAACGCAATTTTACCAGTTGGCAGTGTAATAAACTTCTAGATTTACAATTTGAAAGATTGCTGATCTGATGAACTAGTAAACTGACAATCTGAAAAACTACCAAACTAATGAGTGGATGTACTGTCAAATCAACGTCTTGAAGTGCGGGACTGGTCTAACAAATCACAACAAAAGACTGATGAAAAATAGTTAAAATAAATAGTTAGTAAACTATAAAGCTGCTAAAAAAGTAACAATGTTTTGATAAAAATGTGTTCATAAAAATTGTTTCATATTGAATGTCAAAAATGTTTGTGCCAACATAAAAAGTTAGAAACAATACAATTTTGCCAAACATTTGTAATTTGGATGATAGTCGGATAAATGTGGCAATGTATTTTCAAACTTTGTGATTTAAATATGTTTTCATAATAAATTTCAACCAACGATGTTGTTGGTAAATGAGCCCCCCTTCCCCCAAAAATAACTTTACCATATTTATATTTAAGATAAAACTTTTCATATTTTATTGACCTTTTAAACTTTATGAAAATATTGAAGGCAAAGTGACTTGGGGAAGAAGAGGAAGAAGAAGTAGAAGAAGAAAAAAGTCGGTAAGTATCGTCGTCGGGCATATTGGTTTCGTTTCTAAAAATTTAATAAAAGCCGTTCCCGTTCAATAAGATTTTGCGAGTGTGTGTTGCGATGCTGGCTGGGGCGCGCGCGTGTCTGCGTGCTGTTGTTGATGTTGTTGGTGTTCTAGCTCCGAAGCAGAATTTATGTTGCTAATACAAGATTGAAACAGAGCGCGGCCGTAATTCTATTAAAGACACTTTTAAACACGGCGAGTGTACTGTGTACACTGCTTTTTATTAGTTGGATTTATGATTGAATAAATGCAGGGCGAGCGGCGCACGTACCCGTTTTTTAGCATAAATTGCTTGTTAAACGGTAATCCCAGCGCTCGTTTTTCACACGCTAGTATCTGTCCGATGCACATTATACTATACACATATTTGCGCGGGCTGGCAAAAGTTGCAAAGCCACGTCTGTCGGTATAGTGCACTTACTTAGCGTTTGCATAATACCAAACATGCTCCAACAATTAATCATAATAAAGCGCAATGCAATCAATAAATAAACCAAAATTCATGTTGCAAATGCTATTTAGTGCACAATAATCCATTTCAGTCAATACACAACAAATATGTACACGCCGGCCATCGACTTGATATTTGGTTTTGCTTCAAAATTATATTAATTTCAACTTTGGCCATAATTACAATTGAAATTAGTTTCCTAAACCACAAAATTTCCTTAACAGTAGTATTGTAGATAATTGAAAATATCTTTGAGTGACCTCTACTTTTATACAGTTGACTTTAAAATGTAAAACTCAATTTAAAATTTATAACAAGATAGATAAAATTTATATTTTTAGCTGAAATGTCAGTCGAACTTTTGTTTATTATGATAAGTGATTGAAAAATTATGTTTTTATATCAAATAATAGATGGAAAAGTACTATTAGGTTATTGCATAATTATTGCGGCTTTTTTATTTTTTATTATTTTTTTATAAAAGTCATCATCTCTCTTTCAGGAACAAAAATGCGTATGGAAAATCATCTTCATGTTCGCCATATTATGCTCTACCACTTTGAGAAAAATTGGAATCTCAACGAACTTCAAAACGGGCGACACAAATCTTGCAGATGAAGAAGGAAAAGGTTGTTCATCGGATTTTGACGATCAGGTACACCTTTTCCAAACCGGTAGAGCATAATATGGCAAATAGGAAGACGATTTTCGGTACGCATTTTTGTTCCTGAAAGAGAGATGATTACTTTTATGAAAAAATAATAAACAAAACACCAATTTTTATAAGAAAACAATGGCGCAAAAAAGCCGCAATAATAATGTACCCACCTAATACTAGAAGAAAAATTTTGATCATCTGTTTTAATCTTATTTAGGATTTAAATGTAAGAGACTGCGAGGAAACATAGAATTAATAATAAATTTTCATTAATTTTGCCTGATATATATAAAAAAGACCGTTTAACGTATTCTATGATAGATCGACAAGAGATGTATTGATTGCGGGTATTTTTCTCGCTTTTAAATTAAAAGCTTGGTCAGCGAAGTTGCCGGTTCGGTCGAGAGGCGGCTTCAGTATTATGAAGTGTAATTACTAATTCATTAAGCTGCAAAATTATAAATTTATTAAGCGCGCTGAGTGCAAGTATGCACATATTGTATGAGAATAGTTGAAACATTGACCTAAATTGTCACTAATTCTCATTTGAATTACAATTTATCATTTTTCCAATGCAAAGTATATACAACTTGTCACTATACTATATTATTTGGTATATTATAAATCAAATATTGTCGTGTTTTGGGCCAATTAATAATTAATTCGAAATAATTGGAAACTTTCGCATGCGGTAGGTAATTTATAATATTGTAGTAATTTCAAAAAAAGCATTTGAAAAATCTGATTAATATGTCATTTATTTTATAGTGCGACAATAAAAATAATTTATTAAATTTTTATAGAGCTCTATTTTATTATATGTTCTCGAAACGAAACGTTCTTTTAAAACAGTTTAAGATTTGTTCCAGTACATTAAGTGGCTCTCTCTCCAAAATTCCAAAATTTATTAACCTTAAAAACATAGACAAGATCTAATTAAAAGTTTATGTACTGATAAATCACACGGCTTTTTCGCTGATTATTTATGTAGGTAGTAGAGTAGTAAGTAAGTAAGTAAGTACGTAAGTAGCATGTTGCGACCTTTCCTCTTTAATTACCTAATAAACGTTTCTCGTTGTAACCGAGTGTCGTCGTTCTTGGCCAAGTTTAAGCATATTGCGTTTACGAGCAACGACAGAGTAGTAGCGCAGATAAATAGCCATTATTCCATTTGTTTGGTTCGATGTCGAACAAGTTTAAAGTTTTGTAATGTCTTATTTGGCATTGTGTTAGTTGAATGTGCAGGGGCAGGGCAGAGCAGGGCAGGGCAAAAGAAGGAATGATGCCGAGGGCAAAAAACATGTGCAATTTCGGTTCCTTGTTTTGTTAAATTAACTGTTCATGTGTCGATTTAATGTAAGTGATGTGAAAGTTGGTTTTAATGTTATATATGTTGGAACAATTGATAGGATCAAGCCAAAAGTACAATAAAGTTAGCTGTAGTTAAGTGTAGACCACAAAAGGAAACTCGGCTCGGAGTACGGTGGTTAATTTGGCGTGAAAAGGAGCAGAATGGAAGTAAGTTCGACGTGAACACTCGTTCCATGATCAGCTATTCCCTTTAAATGAAAACGCGCAGGAAATTACAACTTTGCTATTTCGATTAACTTCCAAGTTATCATCTCTTATAATGTACTATACATATGCGACGCGCTCTCGCACCATCAGCACCAACAACAGCAACAAAAAATAAGCGACATTTTTCACATTTCAAAAACAATATGAAAGTAATTTGTTCACAACAACATAAAAGAATATTATGCATGGGGAAAACGAAACTAGCGCGACATACATTTTTGCGTTATTTATCGTTTCGTATAAAACTTTCAACATTTATCATTGATAAGAAGTTATCACTTGGAAGTTTTTTTTTCGCTGATTGCTGATAGCTTTAATCGTAATAAAATGTGTTAAATTGACTCAGCCGAAACTTTTTATCATCGGTCTCTTGAAAAAAAAACATTGAGAAAAAGTACGAAAGCACGAATAATAATTAGCAAATATGACACAACATAAATCTTATTCGGCGTTTGCTTTCATGTTTCGCGTTGTGTCTTTGAGGAGGCATTGAAGCGAATTTGTCCAAAAATGAATTAAAAAGTTAGAAAGATTTAATTAAAAGTACTAAAAAGCACATAATTCGATTAAACGCATTAAAATTTTTGATGAACTTTCGCACATTTTTATATACAGCAAAGAGATGGCAGATTTTTTTCAAGCGATTATATTGTATGAAAATACAGCCGGATAATAAATTTCAACAAAAGACGAGATTTTAAGATATCATAATCAAGTCAAATTAGTCTTCTGTTGGATAATTAAAAATAAATAAAATTAAATTTAGAATATTTTTGATGTGATTAAAGTGCATCGATAAAACAAGATTGTCGTATTCTTCCATAATTTTGTAATTAATCTATTGAAATTCTTTTTATCATAAAACTAAAAGTTGAGAAAAATGATTTTCTAAATTAAGTCTATTATTTAAAAAAATCTATTGAAATTATACTATATATCAAACTATGATTTGAAAATAGAGGAATTAACAAAAACTCAATCCCTTATAGATTTTTAATTAAATTTCCTCCATAGACATAAAATTTTAGGAATAAAATCAGTACAATTTTTTTCTTAGATAATAATATTTTTAACGTAATAAGAGATAGGATGCTTGATGGAATAAATCATGTATTTTAGCCCAAATTACTTGAAAGTGTATTCATACTACCATGATAAAATAAAATCTAAATTAATATTATACTATTATTAAAATATTCAATATACAAACAATACATCTTTGAAACAATTGTATAATATTGTTATACATAGAGTGAAATTTTAATTAATAATTAAAATTATTTTTATACGATTGTAACATCGTGCCAATAAATAACAACAACAAAAAATTATCATTATTTTATTATATTGTAGGCAACGCAAATTATTCGGAGGAATAATTAGTGACCTAATTGGAATTAAATAAAATTTAACAATATTGCCAATTTTATATAGTCAAGATATGAAAAATAGATAGTATTGATAAATTTCAACAATAAACCAATTATATAATATGTGTTAATTTCATACGTGGACTTATTTGTACAAATTTTTGATAATTGATAATGATTTAGAGTATAATTAAAATGACTATTTCGTATCAAATACATGAGTGTTTATTATTGTTTTCGTGATGTAATTTTGCTAATGTAGCAAAACAATGAAAAGTTGTGCGCGTTTGTAAAAAATACGCGCGCGCGCGTGCATGTGTGTGTGTGTGTGTGTTTATAAAGAGAAAGCAATTTAAAATTCAATGCTTCCGTTCGCGTTATAGGACGTTATGTGTTTGGAAGAAAAGAAGCGAAAAAATGAAGAGCAAGTATTGATTTGGCATTTTCTTTTTCCATCCACTACTACATTTTTGTGTATTTCGGGTTACAGGAAAATTTATTTCCGACTCATGAAGGCTGATTTGCCGCACGTTTTACTGAATAAGGGAACTGATAAAAGATATTTCACTTTATCTCAATAAAACATCTTATTTCTTGTATATTTTTTTCTTATATTACCATATTCTATCGATAAACTATTATCTTATTCGATCTAATAATGTTGCATTCTATTATAGCGTCGCTTTTAAGAAAAAAGCAAACTTTTTAAGTTTAAAAATTGGAAAATTAGCGTCAGAAATTGCACGTTTTACTGAATATTGGAATTGATAAAAGATATTTCACTTAATCTCAATAATACATCTTAATTCATATACATATTCTATCGGTAAACTATTATCTTAGTCGCTCGAATAATGTTCCCTTCTAATATAGC
Organism: Adinopsis sp. GC000173; assembly: GCA_030264715.1. Taxonomy (NCBI): domain Eukaryota; kingdom Metazoa; phylum Arthropoda; class Insecta; order Coleoptera; family Staphylinidae; genus Adinopsis; species Adinopsis sp. GC000173. Next base: position 24,734 of record JARJDW010011653.1, read on the forward strand.
AGCGTTTATCTAAAAACTAACTATTTTAGTTTGCAAACTGCAAAATTAACGCAAGAAAATGAGATAAATAATAAACGTTTCGTGATAACGTTGCGCTCGTGCATATAATAATTCAAATGCGTAATAACTTACCGGCTTTAACATGCACTTCGCGACTGAGGACAATTCCAAGCGCGCTGCGAAGTCGGCATTTGTACATCGATGTATGGACATCGTGACGATACCGTTCGCTGGGGAACGGTGGAAAAACTAGCGATCCATTGGGAAATAACAGTCTTAAATCGGAAATCTGAAACAAATTTAAATCATCGTCAGACGTTTGATTGGATTATCGATTGGGCGAGTGCAAAGAAACGCCGCCGTCGGTCTAGACGCGCCACCCAAGATGTGTTTTATGAAAAGAAGCGAGAAAAAAAGTCAATTAACGATTCTCGTCGACTTTAAGTTGATGATAGATTGCGTCCAGTTGGCAAAAAAATACGACGGTATGAAGTCGTCTTAAATTTCGATTTGCGATCTAAAATATGGAGTCGTGACAAAACAAAGACGTCGTGTCGTTAAATTGGTGTCCAGTTTTTATATAGAAAAGATTTCGATGTTTTTTACGTTGAGCGTCAAATAGTGAAGATAAATAACAAACATGAGGAAAAAATGTGTAAAATGAGTAAAATTTATTTTTTGATTGTTCTAAAAGTATGAAAATTTAATAGCAAAATAATAAAAAAAAAATTTCATTTCATTTTATCACGATAAAAACTGATTTTGTATGAAACTATACTATACTATTTAATTACCTTATTGTAGAAAAAAGTTAAAGTTTGATTTTGAGGGATTAGTAGATAAAAATTGGAATATAAATAAGAAACACTCACAAACAATGTGTAAAATATGTAAAATTTGTTTCTTGATTGTTAGAAAAGTATGAAAATTTAAGAGTAAACTGCCAAAATTGAATATAATTTCATTTTATCAATATCAAAACTAAATTTTTATAAAACTATAAAGTACTATTTAATTATCTACATGCAATTTAGCAGAAAGTTTGAATTTGATTTCGAGGGATTAGTGGATAAAAATTGGGCGACAATAAATTGACATATAGACGTGAAAGTAAATTGAATGGAATGTTAAAGTAAGGTAAAATTAGTGTTTGTTTATCGTGAATGCCAGGTGAGCTTTTTCTCTTCTCTCGACAGAAAACAAAGAGTAGCAGCAGCAGCACAACTTTTATTCGGTTTGAATATTTAAGCAAAACGTACTCCCTCAATGGTAATAAATTTTGTTTGGACATTGGTGTACCCTTTTCACAAATCCTTTGACTCCTTCCTCCTGGGACAATTGCAGAGGAAACTTAATACGGCAAGTGCTTTACATTTACAGCGCCCTGCCAATTCGAATTGAATATTGCGCTTCTTTATATGTCATTAGTTTGGCGGCGGCGGCGTGCGCGTGTTCTAGTTGGCCACATCTACGACGACGGCGGCACGATTTATTTGCTAGTGCCACGGATGCATATTAATTCAACACGTTGGCGTTCAGATTAAAATTAATATTTTGACTATTTTTTTCTCTTCTTCGTCTAGATGAGAAAGCTTTTAATAAATTTAAATTATCAATATTTTACTTATCAGATTTATAGATAATACTTTATTACAAATTTTGAAATTAAACTGTGCAATTGCAAGATTATAAAAAATATCATTTTTATGTTAAATTTTACTTGCTATAAAAATGCTAATTTTATATCTAGTGCGTAAGGTATATGGTTCGTATATAAATAACAATTTAAACGAAAATTATGGACCTAGGGTGTTTGGTTTTACAAATTGTTTTTCCTTTCGACAAGATGACAGCTTAAAGTCCTAAAAGTAGGCATTTTTATATGATTTTGTTTAATTTTTGAATATTAATCTAATGATTTTACATTTTTTAGCAATTTTCAGATTAATAGGATAGCCTTTTACTGAAAATTTATAAAAACGTAATTTATTTATTAAATCTGACGCACTACAACTTATCTATTTAGTGTGTAAAGATATCATCCAAGTCTTTGATGTACATATATATAAATATCTAATTTATATAAACATTATTTCCCAAAGGTATAGCATTTCACAAAATTATATCACTAATAAGCATTTTTCATAAATACATAGTAATATTTTCTACAACAATTTAAATCAAAATGCTGGATCTAAGGCCTTTGGTTTTACAAATTGTTTTCCTTCCGACTAGATGACAGCTTAAAGTCCTAAAAGTAGGCATTTTATATGATATCATTTAATTTTTAAATATTAAACTAACGGTATTACATTTTTAGCAATTTTGAGATTAAGAAGATAGTCTTTTACTGAAAATTTATTTAAAAAAACGTAATTTATTTATGAAATCTGACCCACTAGAACTTATTTATCTAGTGTGTAAAGATATCATGTAATACGTATATAAATAAATATCTAATTTAGATAAAAATTATACTCTAAAGGTATTGGATTTCTCAAAACTATATCGCTAATAAGCATGTTTTTATAAATATATAGTAAACTCTTAACACAAGATATTTTGCATAACAATTTAAATGAAAATTATGAATCTAAGGACTTTGCTTTTACAAATTCTTTTTTCCTTAAAGCTTAAAGACCTAAAAGTAGGCATTTTTATATTAATTTTTAAATAATAAACTAATGATCTTATATTTAGCAGGATAGTCTTTTAGCGAAAATTTATAAAAAAAACGTAATTTATTTATTAAATGTGACGCACTAGAACTTTTTTATTTAGTGTGAAAAGATATCATCTAAGTCTTTGATGTATATATATAATATAAATATCTAATTTAAATAAAACTTATATCCCAAAGGTATCGGGTTTTACAAAATTATATTACTAATAAGAATTTTTTTCTACATACATTAAAAAATAAAATATTAACACCAGATATTTTGTAAATTTTGCAACTGCGTAGAGTCATTTAACACAAGTATTTTTTTGAATGTTTTTGTACTTTAAAAATTCGAAAATTGCCAAACAGTATTTTGCGGCATTTCGTAATACTGCTTTAATTTGCAATAAATTGCCGGAGCGAAATTTTTGGGCAAGTCATTACGGTGTGTGTGTGGGGGGGAAAATGCAGGAAAACCAGTTTTGTGAATGTGACAATATCGAAACGCAACTATTTCGTTCGCAGTGTAATTGCGGCGACTGTTTAATTTTATACGCTTGGACACACAGAAAAAAAGTGTCACTTTGCATATAATTAAGCAGCAGCGACGATACTCACTTGTCGAACGGGACTACCATCCGCTTGGATCCATTCCACTTCCGGCGTAGGGCTGCCGGTCGCCGTGCAATCGATACGACCACCCGAACTATTGCTAAACTCGACGCGATGTGCCGGCTCTTGCAGAAATATCGGGCCTTGCAGATCCAAACCGCCGCACCGTACTGCAACCAAACAGAGAACACATTGTTTCCATTAACAATGATATACTAAGGACAGAAATAAAACAATTAGAGATGTATTTTCGCTCGTTGCGAGTGTGTGTTTGTGTGTACGAATGCGCAACTATACATTTATAAAACGTTTCTAATTTCACACAAACAACAAACATTTAGTTTAATGAATAATTTAATCATTAGTTTTAATTAAGGACGTGCAAGTTTTGTTTTCGACGATAAAGTGATGAACTATTTGCGTTTCTCTCGTCCGTTTATTGCCCGACGAAATGAACTCGACGAAATTAAAATATAGATTATTAAATCGTACAAACAAACTTTTTCGCATGTTTGATGAATAATTATTTGCGGTGTTTTTCGACTAGCTACATCTCTTTTAAAAATTCTTGTTTCGTTTACTTTGTTTCTTCAACAATGTCTTTTTATTAAGTAATAAATGTTAAAATTAAAGTTAAAATGTTTGGTGGAATTACAAAAATGCAACGTTTGTACAAAATGTAAATAAATGTTTTACAATTGTTACATTTTTCTACCGATTTTTGTACGCTTTTCATTAAAATTTGAAAAATATGCACATTTTTTTATAAAAAGATCACATTTTCCAACTGATTATCACATGTTTTTGAGGAAATTAAAAAATGTTTGCGTTATTCTGCAAAATATCAAATTTTTTTAAATAAAATATGTAAAATTTTACATTTTATAGCGAAATTAGTAAAAAGCTCTCAACCACCATTCCATCATTTATTAGATTGATGGAGTATAATTTTTGCACTTTATAATTTATATGAATCCAAAAATAATTCCAGGTAAATATGTAAACAAACTGCCAATATTCATAACAAAAATCTGTGCTCAAATCACCCGCGAATAATTATGTATCAACCTAATAATAAATTGATTGACAGCCGGCCGAAAAATGATACAGCGCGCTATACTTTTTTTTCCATGTAGATCAAACATTGTGTATATTATACTTTTACGTATTTTTTTTTCGTTGTTTACATAAAATGCGAACAACAACAAAAAATATATCAAAATTTATTCATATCATGAAATAATTTTAAATAATAGGTATTGGAAATATACGACAGTAGTAAATATTTAATGCGAAAATGTGCCAACGAATAACTATAAATTTAAATTATTTACGCGCTTTTAACAAATTGTCATTAAATGCGCTCTAAACATAAAATTTTCGATATATTTTTTAATTAAATTAACACAAAAAATGTTTGAACTATGTCAACAATTTAATCTATTTTAATTATTTATGTATTAAATGTATTTAGAAAACAAAGACTTTATGAATATTCATTAAAATATAAAATTCTCAATTCGTAGAAGAATATTATTATAAAAGTAAGGTATTAATGCTTTAGTAAACTAATTTTCATTCATGCAAATTAATAAAAATTAAATATTTTTAGATAATTTGAACAAAACTAGGAAATTTTTAGTAAAATATTTTCAAAAATTAATTGATTTACAATTTCGTCTAATTTTTAAGAAAATAACAATATAAATGTTTAATAGAAAAGTTTCTTTTGTTTTCAATGTTAAAATAAATTAAATTTTACCTTTATGGGTCACCTATAATAACAAAAATTAGTAATGATTTATTGTTGTATTTGAATTAGTTTTCTTTCTTCTTTAAAGAATGAAATAGTGAATGATTCGGTTTCGCTATTCGAGCGCCGCATTTCTCTCCCCAACATATGTATAGGTTAAAAAGTAAGTTTCGAAAGACTTTTATCTTAAAACTTCGTTATAGACATAAAAGCTTTGTATCAACTGCATTTTTATAACAATTTGTGTTATCCTTCCATAAGTTTCTAAATGCTTTTGCACATTTGATTGTTATATGTGCGCGCAAAAACAGTAAAATCCTTTCAAGCCGAGGCGAAAAAAAAGAACGAAATATCAACTTTTATACATTTTCGTCGTCGCCGCACATTTGCCGCCGTCGTTGCCGCCTTCCATCAATATCGCAAGCGGCTATAGCATCAGTTTAGATAAATTACAATCCATAATATGGCGCTTTAATTAAAACTAATTAAATTCCGTGCATCGTTGAATCCGAAGCGGAAAAATGATTCACACGAAAAGTGTCACATGCGTCAAATGTCGTCCTGCCCGGTCGCAAAAAAACAAGATTGCGGTTCGTGTGCGACTTTGCATTTCTATCGCAATAATTTTTGCACGTCACAATTTTTACCCGAATGAATGTCAACGTGGCAATATTTTAATTTTCCTAAAGTTGTAGCAGAAAACTTTCTTAACGCACGCTTTTCTTTGATGTTCGAACTCAAACATGGGTAAACGTAAAATTATTCACAATTTTCCTCTCACTTTGATAAAAAAAATTAATATCATAAAAAAGTTTTAATTAAATTAGAATGGAATGAAATGTTAAAATAAAATTATTGATTTTTTGTGTTTCAAAAATTAATCAACTTCATGAATATTTAATAAATATTATAAATTTATAATTGGGTCAATGCAAAATTATTGACTGATAAAAATCATGCAAAATTCAAATTTAAAGAATATAAATATTTTTTTTATTTATCAACCATGAGAGATGTTAAAATTGATGTCTTATGAAAAAAATAATTATGAAATTAAGCTAAAATTTTAAGGAGAATACTGAAAATTCCTTTAATTTTCCTGAGAATCATTTTTGGTTTGGTTTTCTTTTTGTTCCCCCCAAAATTCTGCGAAATTTTCGATCATTTTTAGCTGGAATGACAAATTATCTAATAATTTGAGTAAAAAGTGGCAGCGACTAACTGAACTTACAAAAACTAAAACTCAGGACGTACTTACTAAAAATTCCTTTCATTTTTCTAAAAATCATTTATCGTTTGTTTTTATTTATATTCCTCCAAAAATTATTCGAAATTTTCGATGACTTTTAGCTAGAATGATAAAGTATCTAATAATTTGAGTAAAAAGTGGCAGCGACAAATAAAGAGACAAATAGAAAAAGTGGCCATTATTCTTGCACCGGCCCAATGTTTGCTTGACTTTGAAATGAAAGAGTGTAATACTACTTAGCGATGACAATGCTGTAAGCGCCAGATGTAGAAAGCTTTTCCCCGCTGCTCGTTATTTCTCATCTCCGAAGAGCAAATAATGCTTTGTAGCGCTGCTCCCCAAGATGAGTATCAGAAAAATCAGGCGATAATAATAATACGTTCCGCATTCGAGCAAATAAACATTTATACAATATATAAACTTTTAGATTCATAGATGTTCCGAAAAGTTGTGGTTTGCTGCATTAATAATAAAAATGTAGTGAGTATGAAAATATGTTGACAGTGATGAAAAAGTGGACGATCTCTTTGCTTCGTCACACTTCAAATGCTGTAAGCGTTACTAATGGCGTCAAATGAAGAAAGCTTTTCCTCGCCGTTCATTATTTCGCATATTCGAAGAGCAAACAATGCTTTGTAACGCTCCCTCCAAGATGAGTTTTTCGCAATAATCAGACGATAATTCGTTGTGCATTCGAGCAAATGTGCATTTTTGTATTGTCGCGTGCAGATTAGACCGACAATGGCATGCATGCTCTCAGCTGCCTTCATCTTCCACTTACGACTTTTCATTATCGTCACCGTAGTATTTTTTTTCAGCATGTTTCTAATCAAAAATCGTTAATCGCGCTCGCGTTGAAAAACAATAAGACGAGACATTCATTGCAGATACGTCTTGTATTAATATTACATTTATGGCGCACTTTATTTCCGCCACGTTTTCCTTAAGCGTTCCGAGATAACTTCATTTCAGCGACGCTCCGCGCGCGCAAACGCTTTCGAATGTATGCAAAACATAAACATCATTTATTATTTTTACATTTTCTATACACACATACACATACGCTGCCAAAACCGAATCAATTTCGTACATTGTCTGCATGTATTTAAATTGGTCAATTTACAATGGTAATTTTCTCTCAACACCAAGCGCGAGCGCGCGCGCACACTAAAAGAAAAAAAAGATAAATATTGATGAGGTGAGTGAGCGAGTGCTTGTTTTATGTGAACAACTACACGGCAATGCATCATAAACGATCATGCCACCGAAAAAGGCGTGCATCTATTTGGAAAGTGATGCCTATCGATGGCTAAATCTAGGCGTAGCACTATACTAAATTAGTTTCTCATCAATTTATTTTTCAAACTAGCCTAGATCTAAATCTATATATATATAAAAGATTAATTCCGTTTAAGTAAATATATGCATCTTGTTTTAGCTAAAAGTAAACTCTACTACTTTTAAGAAAAATCCAGGAATTAATATGTATTTTAAAAATAGAATTACTAAGAAAATACATGAAAGAATTTCATAAACTCCTAAAAAATGTTAATTAACTATGCATAGTTTCAATAAAAATATATGAAGGTAATGAAAATATTTAAGAGATTAAAAAATATTACATTAAAGCATAAAATAATATGAAGAGAACTGCCTGAATTTCCTAATGTACTGAAAATAATTATGACTCACAAAATATCTACAACGATTAATAATGAAAATGAAGAAATTTAATTTAATTAATTCCTTTTAAGTAAATATATGCATCTTGTTTTAGCTAAAAGTAAAGGTTTTTAATAAAAAATCAGATATTAATATGTATTTTAAATAACTACTAAGAAAATACATGAAAGAATTTTATAAACTCCTGAAAAATGTTGATTAACTATGCAAAGTTTCAATAAGAATTTATAGAGGTAATGAAAATAAATAGGAGATTAAAAAATATTACAATAAAGTATAATTTTGCAGGAGAACTGAAAAATTTTATGAATCACAAAATATATATAAAGAAAAACTTAAACAAACAGCATTTTTAAGACTAAATTCAAATAATTTTTCTTATTGTACATTTTTGAGTTGTAGAAAATACTAAAATTGTTAAGAAATATAGAAGATAGTAGAAATCTTCAATAAAAAAATATAATCAAAAGACCTTTTTTATGTTTAAAAAAAGAATTCGTCACATATAAGTGTTGTTAAACGAGACGCATGAAAAAAAATATAATAAATCGTCGAGTGGGGTCGAACAAAAAGCAAACTTTTCGCCGCCAAAAAAAGAAAACATATAATAATAATAATAAAGACGTGAAAGATTTCCAGTATAAAATTAAATCCGTCCATGGTAAACACGCGCGCGCTATGAAGTTATTTTTCTCATATAGAAAAGTTTGTGTGTCATTGTCATGTAACAATGTTAAGGAATTAATTTTGAGAAAGGGAATTATTTCGATGTCAGATCCATGCAGATTTAGCATTTTATTCTAGTTGTATGGGTGGGTTTATATGAAGCCATTCAGAATAGGCAGGCGGACGGCTCCATCCCCAAAAAGGAGCGAGGAGCACATATAAAGAGTTTCGCCTTTATCCCGTCTGTTCAGAAATCGTTTCGCATGTCGCTCGTCCGCCGCCATACAATTTATTCGAATGTGCAATGTGTGTCGTCGTCTGATCGATTCCATTTTTATTTCTCCCTTCGTCAAACCGCACACACATAGACATATCGTATGTACATAAAAAAATCGCCATACAACAAGAGATAATTGGTGGAAATTTTTCGCGACGAACGAACGATTGAATGAACGGTGTGCGGCAGCAGCAGCATTTCGATCGCCAGATGTTTCGGCAATTAGGCACGCGCCATAAAATGATAAAGATTGAAAAAACATTGAAATGCATTTGATGTTACACGCGGATATTACACACATAACTTTTTGGCCCGCCCGCCCGATCGATGTGTGTGCGGCCAGTTTGAATAATTTGAATTGCATAAAAGTCGTTTTAATTAAATAAAACGCGCGCGCACTGACAATCAAATTTTTTCTGTTCTGTTTGAATTCGAAAACGCTGAATTCATATTGAAATTGAAATATAGTATCTATAGTAGATGTGTTCAAATTTGTTACGTTACGGGTTTTTCTCTATTAAAGTTTGCAATTTAAATGCAAAATCTTTGTGCTACAATTGCAATATGTTTTTTTAGATTTTTATTCATGATATTGAATAATCTGGTTCAAAGAGAACAAATTTTATTGTAAAAAAAATCATTTTTATGTTTTTTAGTGTGGGAAAAATCCAAATTTCTGTCTTAGTTTTGAATAATATGTATGTAGATATGTATGTATGTTGAATAAAAAATCACAGATTAGAGTTTTCTAAAGATTTGTGTAAAAATGTATTAGTCCATGAATTTCAGTGTTTTTTAGTGTATTTTCCATATATTTCACCGAATTTCAGTGTTTTTAGTGTCTTTTCTATGAATTTCACTAAATTTTAATATTTTTTTAGTGTTTTTCCATGAATTACACTAAATTTCAGTGTTTTTTCCATGAATTTCAGTGTTTTTAGTATTTTTTCCATAAATTTCAGTATTTTTTTAATAAATCAGTTTTTCCCATTTTCGTTACTTTCAAACGATGTAATTATATTTTAATGCAGTTAGGCATATTGTTGAAGTATATTAAAAACTTAAAAAATCAATTGAATTTTATATTTGGACACAAAATTTGATATTTTCCAAATAAAGTTGTGTTTAAGACACTAAATTCATTATACCATATATTGATAGTTAATTAGGCAGTAAGAGTAGCACAAGCGAAAAAAGTAAATGATAGCCCATATTCGGCCTTTCTTTACTTCTACATAGTTTTATTTCTATTATTAAGTTCATTAATTGTGAGGCAATCATATAAAAATTCCAAACGTGCATCTTAATATACATTTATACTTTTCATTGACTTTTTCCTCCTGCCGGCTCAGATTTTCTTTGTGTATTCACTTAAAATCACAACTTTACCATTATACGCGTAGAATTACTAATTTAGTATGCAAATTTTGATAATTACACCGCTCACGCGCGAGACACGGCACGAATAAAAATCTCCCCAAAAAAATAAAAGAATCCAACGCAACACGTCGTCGCATTGCAAGACATCATATTACCATATCCGTTTGTTCTGTGTGTACTTTTTAATACGTTGAGAACGCTGAGCGCACGCACACTATACACGTACACGTACCTTTATTAGCAAACATCATTTTCGCGAAAACGCTTGGCGCAATTTACACAAAAGCAAAGCGCAAATTAATTAAAGCACAATGCATTTTATTTATTCAACTAGCAGGAGCGCAAATAATAATAATAATAATAATAATATCAACTATGCTGAAAAAATATACGTAGAGTAGTACGTTATTGCTTTGGTAAACTGTAATTATTAAGACAAACAAAGAGATTAATTAATTAAAAGCATCGAGTGAGAGTTATTAAATTAAATGCGGCCGCGACACAATATTTTTTCATTAGTCGTCGTTCTCTCCCAGAGAACGCGCGCAAAAAAAACAACAACAAGCAAAATCGCGCAAGCGAAGCACTAATTTAAATTTCCTATTGAAATTTTCATTTTCCACTTGATTATTGTGTATTAAAAAACAGAAATATGAGTATTGAATTTATTTCTGTGTAATTACAACAACTGCGAAGCAGAACGTTGAATTACGGCGCAGATTTTTCATTGTTGCAAATTGAAATTACATTTACTTTTATTGGTTGCTTGTAGAATTTTTATTTGCAAATCGAAATTAGATTCGATTTCTCCATTATTAATAGAGAGGATATTTTCTACTTCAGAACAATAATATTTAATTTTAACGCGCTTTTTTTTCTCTCGCTCTCTCTCGCAATTGTATGAAAAACTTTTCAAAGATCTAATAAAAAGCGTCACGTTCTAGCAGTTTATAGAACATTTTCGCACTGAATGTTGGTGAAAATATTGCTTGTGCATCTAGGAGAAACGTCCGATTTAATTCTATCATTCCATGAGCGCATTAATGCAATATTATATTTTATTCGAAAAAATGTTTAATTTAATCAAAATGTTAATTCAATGCTCGCTCGGTGGTTGTAACTTCCGCAACGTTTAGTGGTAACTCAAGAATGAAATAAGGAAATTTATCAACGGTATTATTCGGCAAAGTCGAGTGGACGAAGGTATTTAGGTATTATGTTAGATATATAATATGTGCTCCAAATATACAGGGTGGCATTCAGACATTATCTTAGATATAACTAAAATAACTATTATAAAAAGGACACTTCGAAGAACGAATCCAACCGTCTTGAAATTAAAATTGGCAATTAATTTCTGAAAATAAAAATATTGCACAGTAGGATACTTCTCGCAAAACATTAATTAGGAAAAATCTGATTACCGTTTAGTACACTCTGTACATTATTCGGTGGAAGGAAACAGGGATGCGGTAAATGCATTATCGTAACGAATTAAAAAAAAAGAAGGAAGTCAAGTCGACGACGCAATGCATTCTCATCGTCGTTCCTGTTCACTAAATTCACAACACTGTCGCCGGAAGACATCTATCACGTTTAAGATAAATATCTATGAGTTTTTCTTGCAGAAAATGCGTTCGAACCCAAATAATATTTATATATATATAATACATTAAGTTAATTTATTAAAAACAAGAAAACGACAATGGGAGGAAGAAGAAGAAATCGACGATAGCATTTCGCTGACTATGCGACGAGAGATACATTAATTGCTAAACAATAAATATGTATTATATTGTTAAACGTATCGTAGATTTTCCTGTAAAAACGATTAATTATTCAAAATGTTCAATTAACTTTAATGCGTTATGTTTATTCATAATTTAAGCGAAACTAATTTCGGAATATTTCAATAATTTATAATTCTACATTCAGCAGCATTTTCAGAATGCTAAGAAGTTATTTAATTAGAGTATTTATTATACAATTCAAATTACGGGATAAAAATATTGTTATTAGATAGTTATATTGTGGCAATAAATATTCAATATAGCGTGATTGTCCACATTTTTGCATTTTTCAAACATTTTTTTATAAAACTTCGTTAGCAGTTTGAAAAACTTAATTTTATAGATCCTTTACACGCATTTTTACTGACATAATGACGATACTGTTCCTCGTCTAAGGGCCGCTTTATTACAATGACATAGTTAGTGCCCCTAGCAAGTGCCTTGTCTGCCTTATGGTAAATAAGGCCCTTAATGTAACGTCCTTTAACCAACATTCCACTTGACAAATATTTGTTATATGTATTTTTTAATGAATGTTTGGAGAATACTAAAAACATTTTTTTACTTAATTAACACTCGCAGAGAAACTAAAGGTTGCATGAAATTTAAAATAAATATAAAATATATAAAAAGACACAATCTGCATTTTATCAGATTTTTGAACTTCTAAGAATTAATTAATTAATTTTATTTTGTTTTCTGACTATGCTTTTATTTAATGATCACATCACATAAAGATACATCTTTTTAACATTTTTCTTTTGTATAGCTATTGTATGTTTCTATAAGAATGTGGTTTGCTAATTTACAACAAAAAAAATCTTTAACTTCTCATTCGTTTAAAAGTTGTTGAACAATGTTTTAAACAAAATTCTATAGTTTTTTTTATATAAGTATATTTATACACTTTATTGCGTTATTGTGTTCTTATAGTTTATAGTTTACTCCGATCAATAACGTTGTTGTCTTAAAATATTGCTAGTGACAACATAAAATGTTGTGTGAAGGAAAAGTGCGCGTTTTAAAGCGAAAGAAATGTATAAAGTTATAACACAGACATTAGCGCGCAACATTTTTAAATGTGCACGTCTTATAGATTTTATATCGCTATAAGATAATGAGACGGCTGCCAATAAAATGATTAAAATCAATTCTGCTTGAATGCAATTTTAGCGTCTAGACATTTCGCTAAATTATCCGCATCTCCGTTTAAATTTCCTAATTAAAATAAAGATTAGTGAAATTAACTCGAATCATTATGGCGATTGTAAGAAATCTACCATCAACAATATTTGCGCAGTTTACATAAATAAATCTTGTAGATGTTTCTATTGTGCGAAAAGAAATGGTGAAAAAAAGCAGCGTATTTAATTTATCGTCCGCCTATTTATCACCAAGCGTAACTCCCAAACGATTAAAATAAAAATTTGCGCTTTTTCTCTTCCTTAATGTATATATTCTACTATCTACTATACATAATTAGCTAATATCAATCCATAAAATTAACGTTCTTAGTTGAATTATCGATACACTATAAAAGTTGCGAGTAATAATTTGAATTAGCGAAGTTAATTATTAATAGAAATAGTCTTAAATGAGTTTAACTAAACTCTTGGCTAATGATAAAGTTTCTAATTCAATATTTGCTAATACCGACATGCTTGATTATCTAATTGAATTTTAATGTAATAAGTACTTCATAGATACAGTTGCATATGTAACTCGCACAAATTAAATAATACAACACACTGCTATTACGAATCAAAATTCCATTTTCATGCAAATCGCAAAAATTAAACGTACGAATTGCTACATTTAAATGTCAGCTAAAAAAATCATTACAAAACAAGCAGTAAAATTTACGCATTAAAAGTAAATCTTTTGCAAACAAGATGTAAAAATAGACTACAATAAAGTAAGTCATAAAGTAAAATTTCAGTTTATATTCAATCAACTTTTTTTCTTATTTATTTTATTAATGAAAATCAATTTTTACGTTACCGTAATTTGATTCGTTTGATAATATTATAAAATATCGTTAAAAATAATTACATTTTTTAGTTTACAAGTGAAAGATCCCTTTTTGCAGCTTTATCGTACTTAAAAAGTCGCTAAATATAAACGAGTGTTATTTGTCACTCGAAACGACCCTTTTTAGAACACCTTTTTGCCCGCTTTTTGAATAGTAATAATCCCTTTAAAGAGTAAAGAGCAAAAATCACGTAAAACGCCAAAAAGTGAAAGCACAAAAATACGAATTGCAGATAATATAATAATAATTAAAAATCGCATTGTAGAATAATTTAAAATTTCCATCGCTTGTTAAAGCGTTTTTCGTATGGCTTTTAGCACTCAATTCATCAAAGAATTAAATCGAGTTAGTTTGGTACTACTAAAAATAGCCAAACTGTGTGCCGACCAGTAGATTTAAACTATAAACAATGATTAGAGCAATGAGGCTGAAAATCGTTCATTTTTCTACCTAAGCTGCTTCCTTTTTGGACACGATTATATCTACTATACTCAAACGTTACAAGCGTTCAATTATTATCGATTATATTTTAAAGTCGTGAAATAATGCTAGTTTAGATAAAATTCAAAACGATATCTATTTATTTTAAGTAACATAAAGAGCAATTTTTGTTGCATCTGCAAGTTTACTTCAATTACACGGCTGTTGGTCAGAAGTAACAATTGTTAAAATTTCATATCTTGTTGCATCTATGTTTGCAACAGTTAACGTTAAAAAGACTGAATTTTAAATTTAACAAGATTTTCATATTTATCTCTTTTATTCACTAAAACAATTTGAAAATTTATTTATTATTGCATAATCATTAGTCCAAATTGATGATTTAGTGTCTGTTAATTTCATAACTAATAGTCATATAATGTTTCTGTTAAGTGTTTGTTGTATTTTAACAGCCAGTCATGCAACTTGACTTTATTGCGTTAGCATTTAATTAAAGTGTGACTTGATATTGTTTTTTGCAGCGCCCATTTATTAGAAATTATCGTTCGCAGCGCCCCAGCAATTTATCATTATCAAATTTAATAAATATCGGCGCGCACGGTGGGCGATATTTAACGGCGACCGATTTAATTAGCGATCGATGCGCGACGGCATAGCGATCGACATCCATTCCATACCACCACCAGCAGCATTCACGCGTAAAAATCCACGCCGTCCCATTTACAAGTCACTCAAAGTCAAATAAACTTGACACAACATCTTGCCGCCGAAACGTGAAAAATTGCCGTGGGCCCCATTACCATAAACATTCAATAAAACACGTTATACGACGATGAAGCAACAAAAAAAAATTCGTAAAATTTAAATTCAATGCCGAATTAATAATATAGGAGTCATATTTTTTTTCCATGATACAGCAGCGCGCACGATGCGCCGCTGTATGACATAAATCTATGCCGGCAGCGTACTGAAAATTGAAAAAAACATATAATTGATGCGTCTAAGCGTGTCATCGTAAATTTTCCCATCACATGTCGCTCCACTATCTCTTTCATCTATTATATGCGCTGCATGAAAATGTAACGCTGCCCTACAAACATTTCGCCTGCAAGTTCACAATCGAACCGAGATGACAACATTTTTGTTTATTTGTAAGAAAGGTGAGAGATTGATTTAATAAACGTGAATTTTAGAATCATTTTCTAGAAAATCTTAAACAATTCAATCAATTGAATTCGATTAGAATTTTGCAAATGTAATTTATTTTTTAATGAAACAGTTTGTTAGCCAGCTCTTCGTGAGCTAAGATATGAAAATCTAAAGGAAAAACATAAGACAGATCTCAAAATTAAATTTATTAAATATCAACGCGTTTTGTAAGATCTATCTCGTGTTTTTGCATTAGATTTGTATATTTTTGGACATTTTTTTTAGCGACAAATGAAAAAGATTTGAAAGAAACGTAAAGCTTACGTCTTTAATTATTTTAATTTAAGAATAGGCCTCATAAAAATTGTTAACAACTAAAAAAACATCAGAAATTTATTTGAAATTTCCACAAATTATTAAAGAATTTTAAAATGTAACTTACTTTTTAATGAAATAGTTTGTTAGCTAGCTCTTCGTGAGCTATGATATGAAAATCTAAAGGAAAAACATAAGGCAGCTCTCACAAAATTAATTTTATTAAATATCAACGCGTTTTGTAAGATCTATCTCGTGTTTTTGCATTAGATTTGTATATTTTTGGACATTTTTTAGCGACAAATGAAAAAGATTTGAAAGTAACACGGTCTTTAATTATTTTAATTTAAGAATTGGCCTAATAAAACTTGTTAACAACTAAAAACAACAGAAATTTATTTGAAATTCTCACAAATTATTAAAAAAATTTAAAATGTGTGAATTTAAAACTGTTGTACGTAAATTTCCCACATTTTTGAGAAAAATATCACAAACCCCAAGCTCAGTTTAACAAGAAGAAGCCGCCTTTGACATGTTAGTAGCTGCAATGCTTACAATTCAAGCCTTTAATTAACGCTGCATCTTTACCAAAGAAAAATAAGCTGTTTTAATGGAAATTATAAACTAATTACGACTTTCTATTTGCGTATAATTTTTTGTAGCGAATACAGTTTTTATTTGATATACCGAATGCAATCGTCATCAAAACTAAAACATTAAAACAATTATAAAGGAGTAAATTTAAATAAAATTTTCTTTCAAATATTTCTCAGTTTTTCTTGTCAAAGATGTTTGATGTATGTAATACAACAAATCAACGACTTACTTTATCGCTTTAAATAATAAAAAATATAAAAATATTTCGCGCATATTTGGAGGCTCTCACATTTGTTTGGCATGTTTTATTTGCATTCCCGCTAATGTAGTAAATGTGTTTTTATAGATTTATGCAAGAAATTTGCCTCCCAATAGCTTTCAACGTGCATTTGAATGCTAAATTCACTAAATAAAAAACTTTTTTATTCGCCTTTTTTATTGCCGAATAAAACTCCCGGTTCGTCGTCGTCGACGACGATGAAGTCAAGCTTAATTTTTTCTGCTTTTATGTATATGGTTGATCTAATTTATTAAGTAAAATAAAATGATTGTCGGGCGCGCGAATATTAATCGCTGCAAATTGCTGAAAAAACTGAAAAACTCGGTTAACTAACATGTGGCATGTTTTGCAATGATAAGCGATCGCAAAGTTGTTACATTTTTATTGGCATTTTATGTATTTCTTGTTCGATTCGCAGGTAGGTAGCAAATCTAAAATTGATGGATGTAATTTCATTTTTCAATAGTTGCAAAGTTTGTACAATTTACAATGCTTTTATTTCAACAAAAACAATTTAAGCTTTTGCTCAATTTATTAATAACATTGAAAAGTAAATATTTTGTTAAAACAATAACAATAACAGTTTTATTAATTACTAAAACGCTACCATTCAATGTTAATATTTGCAATATAAAGTATTCCAACGCTGTGAAATTTTAATGTTTTCTTTCAATAGGAAAACAATCAACATCAAAAATTCGATCGAGAAATGCGCTAAAAATAGCGCTTTATTGTCACTTTGAAAGACATTTTTTCTCGATTTTGTTAAAGTTTTCATTGTCTGAAGCAAAAACTCGAGTTTTTTTCTTTTTATTTCATTTTACCAACTCAATGAATGCTGAATTAATTACATTATTTTTGTTTCACAATAATTATTTGCTTTAATTAAAATAGTACATTATTCCAATTACCTATGTTGTTAGAAAAAAATAATATTTCAGCAACAAATGTGTTTTAAATAATAATTTACATGCAGTGCATCAACTTTAAATTTGTCCTTGATTAATTGCCCAGTTAGAAAACAATAGAAATAATTTCAATAACAACCATTTCTATTTAATAATAATAATAATAATATACAAAACGACAATAATATTGAAATGCAAACAGTGATTATTAAAACACAATAATTTTAACATGAAAATTGATTGTTACTGTAAAATACGCAACACGCTCTCTCTATCACATAAAATGTTCGTACACTTGTGAAATTATTACTTAACGCATCGCATTTCACTCACTTATATTAAATTTTAAATATTTATATCTGACAGCCGCACATTTATAGTATTAAAATATTAAAACACATCCGGAATATTTTTTTATATATTTAAAGACGCGCGCGCCGTAGCCGAGGCCCATTTATACCTATGTTAATAAATTAAACTTTTTTCTTCTTCTTCTTCGTTCGTGATAAAGGCATAAATTTCGGCGTGCGCGAGAGCACCTACCTATGCAAACTCTCTCACAGATATATTCGTTATATAAGCGCGGGTGGTGGTGGTGCTGGAGGCGAGCAAACTTAGTCAAAACATTTTTATCTTGGATAAATAATTTTGTAACATTTGAGCGGCGTTTTTGTCGTGACACATAAGAACAACAACTTCTTAATAGATTGATTATGTTGCGTGGCATGTTTATAATATAATTCTTTTTATTCAACAAAATGTCAGGAAAATTAATAAAATTGGGGGTGGAAAATTAAAAGTTCTTCGAGAAGTCGGTGTGCTTAACATAATTCTTGTTTAGATTTTATCAGTTTGAAGTTTTTGGCATTGACACATCGAAAAGAAAAGTGTAATGTAATTTTGTTGCCAAAAATAGATGGTTTTCTTTTGACTACAAATTATAATTTTGATAAAATTGACGAAAAACTGTTTATTTTAGAAAATCTGTATAAAAAACTAGGTGGAAGTAGATAAAAATGCTATCAATGTGGCGTAGTATGTTTATAATATATTTTTTTATTATACTAAAATGTCAGAAAAATTAATAAAATTGAGGTGGAAAATTAAAAGTTCTTAAAATAATTCTTGTTTAGATTTTATCAGTCTAAACTTTTGGCATTGACACATCGAAAAGAAAGGTGTAATGCATTTCGTTGGCAAAAATAGGTGGTTTTTTTCGACTACAAATTAAAATTTTTATAAAATTGACAAAAAACTGTTTAGACAAGAAGAAATAGAATAAATTTTTTTAACGCCAATGAGTATTTAGATAGAAGGAGGATGAAATTGTTAAAAGACGGAAAACAACACATGTTTTCAGTTATGATGTACGTTTTTTTCTTTTTTATCATTGTCTTCACATTTTGCAATTGTTGTTCACCATGTTTACAACCATGTTTATAACCACGTTTATAATTTTTTAAAAATAGATACAACTGAATATAGCCACAAACCATGGCCGAAACGTCTTGATGTAACAAAAAAACTGTGTTTTACTAAAACGTCCTTTCATCCAAATCAACATCGGTGTTAAAAAACCTGTTTATTTTAGAAAATCTGTATAAAAACTAGGTGGAAGTAGATAAAAAATCCAACCAATTTTGCTAAAAAATAAAAACGTTGCTTTTCCAGTATTTTCTGTTATTAATTTCATAAAAATTTAATAAAATACAATTTCGCTTAGATTTCCACATAGGTAGTTGATTTACTCTAGATGTTCTCAATTATTAGAAAACGTTTTCATTGGCAAGCGAACATCCGCTAAAAAATTGCTGCTACTTTTTATTATCGAATTTCTCTTTATATTTCCATTTATGTAGAAAAACTTTAAGTTGAATGGTAGGAGTGACTACTGTATTTGATAAAAGTTTCCATCGTCGCTGGAAATCATTTTTTAATACCGCAAAATTTCTTCTTCCACCAGTAGCAGCAGCAACGCAAATCCGGAAATAGAATGTAAAGAAAAAGGAAAAAATCGTTTAGTTAAATTTGATGTAATAAGCTACACCGCAACTTGCATTAATTGCTATAAAAAGTGTAGGTACATGCATAAAATAATTAAGCGCGGTAGGTAGGTTAAAAACTCCGCAGGTAATTCTAATGCCACATTATGAAAAGGTCGATATTTCACGACGACACTGATGATTATTTTTTTAATAAAATTCCAAATCGTAAATGTAAATTAATATCATAAAGGCTGCTATTCGAAATTGAAAATGAATTTTCATATGCGCCATCATGTCGTAATTACAATTAGCGTCCTTATTCATAGAGTTGCCGGCCATTAGCTGAAAACTAACACGTGTTTAGGAAATACTAAAAAGTGTTAGCGCTAAGCACCGTACGAAATTGTTATGTTCATACGCTCGTAATGCGAGTTTACTGCAATATTATCGCATTATGTAATAAGAACAAGAGAGGAGAAAAATGTATGTGTGTGTATATATATATATATCTATTATATATAACATTAATGGCCCAGCCGCTTATAACACGACGAAGAAAATTCATTTTTTTAAATTAAAATTTTATGAGTGTTGTACTTGGTGGTGGTAATATATAACATGCCCTCGGGATTCCAATAACAGATAGTAATGGCATTCGCCTATCTCAAAATTCTCATCTAATTCAAAACCCCGACTAAAATGACGTATATCAATTGCATACATTCGCAAATTATTTGCGCAATTACATTTGTGTCAGTCGCGTGTGTTTACTTTTACTCAATGTTAATATTATCCATCATTAATATGCCTGATAAGCCTTTTTTGTTTTCTCTGATTTGAAATCGCACAAAATTTGCGCACACAAGCTGTTGTTTTTTTCGGTGTGATGACTTAACTAATCCGATCTTTGAATCCTGTCCTCGCTCGCGTCGTAAACAACGTTTCATTTGCTAAAAATCCAATAATTCATACCACCGCGCGTATTTTTTTGTGTTTTTGTTTTTCCCTTTCGAGAATTTATTGATATTATTTGGTTAGTGACCTATAAGCAAAATTAATTTATCGATTTTATGCCAGTTTTGATTACATTCGCCAGCGGTGGGCAAGAGCGAGCGCGCATGAGATCGAGAAAAAAAAGTGAGCGAGTGAGAAGAGTGAGGACGATGGTGGAAAATTCGCGACGCGGTAAAAACGCGCCGCGCTATACCTACTATACGATAGTTAATGTGCGAGATAATTTCGGTGGTTTAAAACTTGGTTACAAGTGGATATTAAGTTTCGAATCTGGGTTAATCCAGATGCAGGCGGCTTTCACGCCAACGGATATCTTCGAGAGCTGCCATATACTTTCCTCGTGCCCGGCAAAAATTTATGCCTTTTCATAAAAAGCTTTAATTTACTCTAACATACGTAATAACATGCGCTTAGCGCTACACCTCACATAAATATCAAAGATTAATTAAACTACTATATGCTAGCGCTAGTGAATGTAAAATAATTTCCATCACCGAAATGTTTATTATGCTTTTAAAACTGTGTCTCTATAAGCTGGCCGGTGTGTAAAGTGATACATTTTGCTTCAAACAGCGAAAATTCACTTTATAGATGCCTTTATATAAAACTCTTTAAACAGATGTTATAAAATAATAAAAATTTTGAAAAAAATCGAAAACCGCAAATGCGTATCTTTTGTAATAACTAAGATGTAGGCCTTTTTTATATGAATTTTGGTGGACGCGCCGGGAAATTATATCATTGTCTATTTGAACCACTTTTAATCGTCGTAGGAAGCTGTAAATTAGCATTATTACTATTATTAGGCATTACTACAAAGTGCCATAGTTAGATTGGCAAAAATCTACAATAAGTTGCAAAATTTTTTTTTGAGCGAAAAAAACGGCAAGATTAACCCCTTTACGATTTTTACGATTTTCGACAAAAAATCGATTTCGCCCAAACGTTGTATTAAAGTTTTTTTTGGCATTCTAAGACGAATGGTGCAAACCGCAGGTTCATATCTCCCATATAAAAAAAGTTATGGCCAATTTTTGGGTAAAAAATGAGGTTTTCCGGATTCTCCCCTGATTTTTGATGAAAATTTGTAAACTAAACGCCGAAAATTGAAGTAGAATTTTTTCAGTTATCGCAATCAAGTTTTGGATCAATTATTTTATACATGATTTATTTTAACTCACTAAAATAATTTTAAATTTTCTCATCTAAAGAAGTTGGACTCTTCTTTAATTCAACATGAAGTATATGAATACAACCACTGTAATCATATGGATGGATAGTATTTGCAAACTTGAACATTACTTAAAATATGGTAGTAAACAACATGAGAATTAAAAATCACTAAAGAGAATTATCTACAAACACGAATATAGTGATACTATAATTCCACAAGCGTTGCCGGTCAAATTTGGAAGCACCTTCCATAATGCTATATCAAGTCCTAGAAGGTAAGTGAGGAGTATCAGCAGCAGTTGCCGCGGGTCTCATAGTAATAAGGGCGCCAATAAGACTATTACAGGTAAAAGCTGATTCAAACTATATGGCTGATTGGCCTCTGCACACTGGTAATCGTATGATTATCAAACACATAATAATCCATCCGATCCACCTGGTTCATGTGATTTCCAGAATTCTAAAAGACGATTTACAGGAAAATCGGATTTTGATATTTATTTCATATGATTATTAAATCATATTAAACTATTGTTTTGAATATATTTATTGTTTAATTAATAAAGCATGATTATTAATCCTCCATAATACATTTCAAAATTTATAATTAAATTTATGGCTTTAAAAAATAAATGACTCCGGATCCCGTATTTTCTCTGCTAGTTAAAATTTATAATATATTTTATCAATATTTTCTAATAATAGACAATATGTAATCAAAAACCAAACAAAGTTATCTTTGTTTCATGTATAATAAAGTTAAAAATGAAATTTATCTATGATGCTTTTTTAATTGGAGCTTTTTGTTGTAACACCACAATGATTAATATTCAAATACTTGACTATATTTATTACGTTGCTATGAATACTATTAAAAACAATACGTTTTAATTTATAAATTATTTAATGCGGCGGTTGCCAGACTGTTTATTCATTAAAATGCAATTATTGCCACTTTAGTTTCGCCACGAGATAAAAATGTTAATGCGCATGTATTATGAATAAGCTTTAGATCAAATGCCTATAATGTATCTTCGCTAAGATTTAGGGCAGTAAATATCCGTGCACCTTTGAGGATAAGGCGTTCCAGCTATCTTTACATCTTGAAGCTTTTCATATTCTTCTAGCAAGCAAGCAAGCAAGCAAGCAAGCATTTCGGCCTTTTCATATAAAAAACAAATTTTTATGATGTCATGCAGCAATAATGTTCTATTTCTGCTAGTTTAATCGCTTTAGTTATGCGATGTAAACAGCATTTTTACGTTTCTGTTATCAGAATAATATAACATATAATACAGGCGCGCTTTTCGCGTACAAACTGTGATTATAATTCAAGTTAAAGCAATTTTTCTCATTAATTATAGCCGTATATGTGCATAATTAATGATATACTCGGCGAATGTCTGTAAACAGTAAAGTACAGCTTTAGCGCAGATTTAAATCTTACACCTGACAGAATGTGCCCTGATTATGTGCTTGGAGAATTAGACAATGAAGAAAACTTAACTACGAGGCTAAGGCTGCCTGCTTGCCTGTCTGCGCTTATATACGAAAACTTAACATTTCTTAATAAATAAACTTTCCGAGTGGCTGGGCGATAAAAACACGCTAAGATTAACCATCAAAACGAATAAAAACATACGGCGTGTTAATTAAGTGCGATGATAAATTATTAAATAGTTCAGTCGAAACACTATTTTAAAGCGCACCTCTTAGTTTGTTGCTAAAGTCGTATCTGTGTATCAAAGCATTATGTACGCTTTAGGTTGTACATACATTGAAGCGACTGGAATTTGATTGCAATATTTACTCAAACATGCGAATGTGCTTTGCCAGAGTTCAAAGTTAACTTGCACGCAAATTTATTCCTACAATACTCGATAGAACGTCGCTATTTGTTGCATTTCACTTAATAATGAATACAATTAGCTGTTATTAAGATTAGTGATACGTTTGCTCGTAAAGAATAAATTGCGAGGCGGTAAATTAGTTCAAGATTGTTACCAATTCCATCTTTATTTGGTTTTTTTCTTCGTTGCCTGAAATTCAATGTAAGCGTAAACGCAATGGCTTAATCCGAGATGCATTCAAGTTCTAAGGTGTCTCGCTAGTTCACCCTCTTGGTGATTTTTAGCTTTTTCCAATCACGGAGCACACGTTTAAGGTAGTTTTTTTTCTCACTCGACCGATTTTTCCATTAGCCATCGAATAAGCAAAACAAGGATTGTTTGATGACATTACACAATCGACGTGCTAGATCTAAAAAATATACCTATATATGTATGTATAGAATAGAAAAGTGAAGTGGTAGCTTTGTCCGCTTTGTCTAACCAGAAAGAAGAAAGAAGAGCTTAGAATTTGAATGCATCGCTAATTGCGTGAAATTAGTTAAAATTTCAGCAATTTGCAGCTGGAAAGCGATCAAAATAATTACAATCGCTTAAAAGTGTACATTTTTCCAGCCTGCAACTCTGCAATTGTATAATTTATTTCGCTTTTAATCTATTTGTAAAAAAGTTAATTTTAGAATGTAATAAAGCTTAAATTTATATTAATTATAAGATTGTAATGTAAAAAGAGTGTTTAAATTTAAATTCCACGCTGCTTTATATTTCCTTTGTTGTTGGACGAAATAGTTGCAATATTATCCGGTACATTCAAAAACCTTTTACGACCGTCCTTTATCCTACTAACGGACTAACCGTAAATGTAATCGTTGTTTTTTCAAAACAGCTTAAATGTGCATTATTAATTTATAAGGATCGTTGAAAGCGATACCTTTGCCAAATGTAATTTACATTTTAACAAAATCAATATTCCACAGTTGATGCATATTATCGCTTCATTGGAAATTTACTTTATGGCTTTTTTAATTGCAGCTTCTGCAAAGTATAACCACCTCAACAGTGCAAATTATGCTACAACGAATAACAAATTTTTAAATTATATATTGTAACTACATACATGCATATGCAGTCAGTTAGTTAGTGGCGGATTTAATATTAGACGGTAGGGCGGCTGTTCGCCTCAAGCGTCGCAATTCAAAGGGCTTCAAAAACCGGAAATTTGTTGCACGTGCAGTTTAAACAAACCAACCAAAAATTCAATTTTATTCAATGTTGTTTACAAAACAATGCAAAACGTATAGAGTAACATACAGTTGAAAAATGTGAGGTTCCAGTAAAAAACTGAAGTTGACCATTGATGGACCATGATGGTGTTTTAAAATAAAATATCGACCTACGTGTTCAAAATTTTAAATTAAACTAACGTTTTCGGAATAAAAAGGCATTACCGGACTTATAAACACCAGCTGTATCTTCGATGTCTTAAATCAAAATTTTGTACAACTCACAGACTAGACGTAAAATGTTGTGATCTTTCAGAATTTCAATTACAAAATGGACATAGACCATGATGGGCACTTGCAAGGACTCAATGAATATCATCAACAGATGCGTTTTTAAAAATAATATTGGCGCCTACGTGTTCAGAATTTTTAATTAAATCATCGTTTTCAAAAGGAAAGGGTGTTGCCGAACATATTGAACACACTGTATAAGCTTTGTGCGCATGGGCTAAACCTCTAAAGCGTACGTGTTTTGTGGTAAGTCTTTAGCGCCGATGCACACATAAATCCAAAGTTCAAACATGTGTGATTTGCGCACTATCTGTGTGCGTGTCTGCTTTGTTTTTAGCAACAAAATGTAAATAAAGTTAGTTTGTAGTTTATTGCATTTATCAGCAGCAACTACAATGTGAGATTGGAAATAGAGAACATGCGGTGTTGATACACGGTGAGTAATACGCAATTTGTTTACAACTACATTTTTTCGTCGATGTGGCAGGAAGGAAATGGTCGATTTTCTCAGGTATTTACAATAAGATTTATGCGCAAGTTTGTATGAATATATTGTGAGCGGTGACATTTATATATTTGTCCAACGTTCGATTTTCCTCTGTCTGTTTTTTAGTGCTGCAGTATTACGTGGGGCAATTTTCATATGTAGATCAAATTACGTTGGGAGATACAAAAATTTTTGCGCTGCTCCGAATGCACTAAAGAACTATTGTTAGTTACGCTGCAATCGCATAATAGCTTCTACAAGCATTCATAACGGAATGGATCAAATATTTATACATTTGCTGGATTAAAACGCATTGCAACAAGAAGAAACGCTGTATGTTGTAACATACATGATTTGAAAAAATGGTTACCTTCTACTAAGAGTTTTACGGTTATTGTTATTTTGTTTGATCATTCAAATTGCTTCAGTTTACTCTCCGTTGAAATACCCCTGTGAGGACACAATTTTATTACGTTCGATGCGATATTATAACAGCAAGGCACCGTATGATAAAAAGGTTTGCGCAGAAAGTATGATTACAAAATGCATCACTTCTTGCCAGGGCATGTATTTGTACGCTTGTATAAAACATCAGACAAATCGGATTATAAATATGTAGATAGATAAGAAAATCGATCATATATCTGTAACAAAACTTTACGTTCAGCTTATGCGCCCCGGCTGAGGAGACGATTTTATTCACTTATAAAATTTCAAAAGTGATTCTTGAAATATGAAGGTTACGTGATGATATTTTTATTAGGTATCACCTAACTAAATGAATGATTTGAACGTTTCTAACGTCTAGCAAAACAAGCTTGTTATTTTAGAATCAAGTTTTCGGCCGCGTTGCGTATTTTCATATCATTTGTGCAAAGTAATCAAAATGTAAAGCTTTTCCGCCTATTGGCGATTATTGACTTGTTAAGTGACGTTGGTTGGATGGTAATTTGAGTTAACTGTCTTGTAAAGTAAACAAGGCTTTTGTAGCCTAACGGCGATTTTACGTAAATTTGTAAGTAATTAACGGCGATTAGTAAGTTATTGCGATGTAATAATGCCCATTTTCTCATATTCCGAGTGGGTGCGATATTAAATTCGCTTGTGTAGGGGCTATAAACGTTTGTCGCCGCGTTGGCGATGTTTATATATTTACTTTGTGCATTGTACTCGAGCTATTGTCGCAAGTGTATTGAGGATTTTTAAGTCAATTTGCTAGCAATTTATATTTTGATGGATTAATCGTTATTTAATGCGCTAATTCTTTACGACGCACAACAGCATTATCTATTATAAACTGATAATGCAAGAAACTTTATTGTTGGGGGGATGTAAAGTAAAATCATTAACGGCTGAGTGACCGTATGAAATAATAATGTGGATTTCAACCGTCTGATAAAAGCATAATCATTAAGATCGCACACGTTCGTATACTATTTTGACAAGCCAAACCACTTGACGTTCAAATACCACAGACTTTAATTAGTATTAGCATGTTAGATATAGTAATAATACCAACGTGTTACTCATTTTACAGATAACAAACTCAATTTAAATTTAAACTATTTATCTTTTATCATCTTTACAAATACTACCTAATAGAATTCAAACAACACTTTCATTACCTTTACAATAAATTAATTGAAAAAGGCCATTATTTTTTAACTGTGATTATCTCAAAAGTTTCATGAAAATCTAGAAATTATTGTTTTTATTACGGTATGGAAATGTGACTATTAAAATTAGCTGAAATTATTAAAATATTTTTGGTACTAATTACAAATATGATAATAATAATTAAATTACTATCTTATGTTACAGTAATGGACCATATACCTATTATATAAGATAAAGTTGTTGCTGTTAATTGAAAATGTTTGTCCACAATATTCAATAGCTTTACGTATTTACCTACATAAAAATATTGTTAATAAACTGAACGCTGATAAGTTTAGATTAAAAGTCATTGATGCCAATTAAAAAGATAAAATTGTTTACCTACATATTTGAATGCTATTCATTGCTTTAGATATATTGCAAATTTTAATTTTATTAACCTACATATCTCAGTGATCCCCAAGCACTGTTTCACGCCAGAAATTCTTCAAATTTTCCTTTCAAAAATTCCAGAAAGTCAATAAATATTTATTTCGGTTGGCTTACTATTCAGTGTGTCTAAATCATAATGAAAAATTAAATAATTGAGCAGCATTATACAAAATTTACATTTATATGACATTTTATTTGTTGCATTAATCCAAATTAAATAAAAATACCAAAAATGTGTCCTAGCAGTAAAAAAGTTGAGAATCACTGGCTTAGCTACACTACACCCAACTACAAGTATTAATAACATTTATTGGTTCATATTTACAAAGTCAACTGCAAAAAAATACGAACAGAATTTATATTAATTGTTTGAAGTAAAGACACAGTTTGTTCGAGTTTTAGAGTTTATTGTCATGTCAAGTATCGTATATTTACCTGACATCGAAGAGTTTTGCCAAGCGAAAACTTTTTTGCAAACGACGCTAAATCACATTTCGCTTTTTGAACAATACTCAGAATGCGTTAATATTTCAAGAGTGTATGTATCAGTATATCGGATATACTGATACAGACTTCTAGGGCAGATGGCTTACATGATTAACTTAAAATTTGTTTTTGTTACCAGGTATCATATTCGTCAATTCCTATCGTATGGGTGTTATGAGTTCGTTCATGCCAATGGGCATAATCTTGAACACCTCTTACAATGTATAAAAGTGATGATTTATATGTCATGCTTTGTACCCTGCCTGACAGAGTCTGTGTGAAAAATTTGGAAATTTGAAGGTTGCTATCGTCGCTTTGTGCACGATGTTAATGCAATAATAGTATAAAGCAAATAAATTTCCTAGAATATGGAAATAGGTATGTACATGTACATACATAAAGTACAAACATATCTTTTGTAATTCAATATTCAAAGTTGTCACATTTTTTAAGCAAAACATGTATTAAGAATGCTTTAGAGATTTGACATTACGAGGTATTTTAGAAATTCGTTGCACATGCTGAAAAATAGAATAAATCGAATAAAGAATACGAATGTTCAAATAGGCGTAAATAAAAAGCACGTTCACTTTCTTATATTTTTTTGCGATCGCGATTTGTTTATCGCATTTTAAATTCATATTTTTCGTAAGGCGACGGCGCCATCGCAACCCTATTAGAGAGGCTGTTCTCGTGCGTTTGAAATAAGTGATAACGTGATATCGACTTGTAAAGATTGACAAAGAAAACAGCTTTGTTATGATGTCAAAAGCAGAAGCGATCAAATTACAACATGAGAAATCCTATAAAGCATCTAAAGATGATAGAAAACAATATGTTCTACTTTGCTGCTGTATATTATATATAGATTTTTCCCCGACTTATTTATTAATAAAAACCAACGACTCGGTGTACGTTGTTTATTTAATATTTTATTTGCAAATATTGGCATTATGTTTCTTTATGTACGAGTAAATATATTTTTAATAAAATGACTGGCTGCCTGCCTGCCTGTGTGCCTGCTTGTGTGCCTGCCTGTCTCTTCTACGCAACGTTCAGGTAATTTTAATTTAATCAAAACATTATTTGATATTGAAGCATCTATAGAATGTTTTATCTACTATACTCCACGTGCAACCAAATCGTATTAATAATTTATTATTTCTCGTTTTGTAGAAAATAAATAATTTGATTTCGCTGGTATTTGTGCTACGAAAATTGCATTTGCTATTTCTATCAAACGACAATTTTATTGTAAATGAAATGAAATATTTATTCATCATATTCATATGGAAATATATGCATTTTTCGCTCAGAAAGTATTTTCTAAATTAACTGAAACTAGGTATAGGGACTCGTACTACCTATATTCTAAGATTGATTGTGAAGGCGAGCATTCTCCTTTTTTTAAATCTATCACTTTGAGACACACACAATATCAATCAGCGTGAGACCTTTATCTATGCTAACGCTTTTGCCGCAACACCTCACAAATATTTCCAATAATTAATTGGAAAATAATCAAGGTTTAATAGTTGAGCCAATAACTCCGCTCACCTGTGTAATATCCAGCCGTAGGGGGCAAGGGTTTTCCAAAGAGAACATTAAAGGAATTTTGTCATTTCCGTAATGAAAAGGCCCATTCATTTAACACAAAGCAAATACTAAGTAGAAAATTTCAAAAATGTGTAAAACGTTACTAAAGCAACACTATAGCTTTATTTCAACCACATTTCTGCCTTCTCAGTCACAGTTAATTAGTAGCATTATTTTTGTCGTGTTTTGATTAACAAAGTACGGTGGAGCCTCGTATAACTGACTCTTTTATTATTGCCATCTTTATTTTTCGGAATACCTTCACTACAGTACTTATATATATATTATATTATCTGTACTGGCATTATAATTTTCGTTCTTTCTATTCTCCTGCTTATTACAATGCTTCTATTTTGAAATACTAATTCGATTATCGCTGTCATATGATAAGTTTTGATGTAAAGATAATTGAAGTTCAATTTTATTTGCCTCCAAGAAATAATATTTTTCAAAGGTAATATGGTCTTCAAGTATTATATAAATGATCTTTTTATATATATTATTTATCAGTAATAAGTAAAGAAATAGTGGTCATATGATATGATAGCCTTCTTGTGTTATTACTTTGTTAAACTCTGTTACTTTTCGCATTTGATGTATAAATGATTATTTATGTTTTATGCATGTGAATTTCTGTTTCTGCCTTTTGACTTTTCAATTAATGTAAGTTGAATTGTTGTAAACGATGCGATTGACGGATTTTGTTACAGATTATTCAAAATTGAAATAAAAGTGAAAAAGAATAGAGTTGAGAAAACGTGAGTGCATGTTCCTACGCTTTTAAGAAAATTACTTTTTCATCTGACGTTATACGTAGATTTACAAAAAATATTGCAATAAATATAATAATTTTGTGCAATGTTATATTTGATCTAGTTCGGCAATTGGTTTAAATATTTACGCAATAATTGACAGAACTAGTAAAAGCTAGCTACCTTTGATGACCAATCAATTACGTACTTTGGGAAATATGAAATGTTGACGCTTTCCAAGGATATAAGAGTTTGTAACTTTGTATCGTGCAATATAATGTAAATAAAAATTGAACAAAAACAATATTATTGGCGATAAGTGCAGCAATTTCCATGAAAAAAGTACACAAAGCTATTGGATGTATGTATTTATAAAAGTTTCGCATTAACCAGATTTGAATAGTAAACTAATTATATTATTTATCACATGCGCGCATAAAAAGCGCGCCCTCTATGTTATTTATTAGCCGGATGTGCACGTTAAATTCCCGTACAAAGCTATCAGATAACTAATTTATCTAATATATCATTAACAAAGGCTGCCATTTTATTCAAACAGATAACTAAATGTAGCACTAATACGATCTAATTTTTGCACTCTTGCAAAGATTATATTTGGGCCGAGCGAAATAAATCACGATTGTTGTAATTAATCCACAAAATTGCTATAAAAATATATATGTAGGAGGCAGAGTACAACAAAAGTTTTCCATTTTCAATTAATTTTCATAGTAGCAGTATGTGCGTTAACTCGTTAATTGAAAATTTAAAATTTGCATTTTTATGGTGCTATTTTTCAAATATGTATCATCATTGTGCTCGTTTTACCTATTGTACATAATGCGTTGTGTTTTATATTGTTGCTCTAATGTATATTGGCGTTTTTAAAGGGAACTTTTGCTAATTTAGTTAAAAATGCACAAATGAATAGAAATTACTTAAAATTCGATTGAAAATATGAACGTTTATAAGAAAATTAAGAAATTTGCACATTTTTGAGTATGTAGATAACGCTTTATATCTTGTTTTGCTGTCCAAAGTTAATTTTTCTGGTTATACAGCGAATTTTAGTTAATTTACGTAAAAATATAGAAATTTGATAAATTTTAATAAAAGTTACTTAAAATTCGATTGAAAAATATGAACATTTATAAAAAAATTAAGAAATTTACACATTTTTAAGTTGTATATAATATTTTATGTCTTATTTTGTTTTCCAAAATAATTTTTTCTGATTATAGAGGGAAAATACACAAGTTTGAAAAATTTTAACAGGCGTTACTTAAATATCATTTGAGAAATGTGAACATGTAATAGAAAATTGTGAAATTTGCACATTCTTGCTGAACTATGTGAATTTGGCTATTATTTATCTTTTCCGAATATGTACAAATTGCTTTACGTTTTACTTTGTCTTTTAAAGTAAATTTTTCTGATTATAAAGCAAATTTTACTTAATTTACGTAAAAATACACAAATTTGATAAATTTTCATAAGCGTTACTTAAATATCTTTTGAATAAGGCGAAAATTTACAAGAAAATTGTAAAATTTGCAAAGTTTTTTACTTTACAACACTTAAATGTCAGAGTAACACCTAGTTTTGGTACATTTGCTAGAATCATTTGGGTGAGCCGAATAAATCACGATTGGCACTTAATTAATCCGCCAAAAATTGTTTAAAAATGCAACAGAAATATACATGCATAGGCGAAAAGTTTTCCATTTTCAATTAATTGTAGTGTGTGTTAGTTAGTTAACTCGTTAATTGAAAATTTGAAAATTTGCATTTTTATGCCCGCTATTTTTCGAACATGCATCATCATCGTACACGTTTTACCTATACCTATACGAATGTACGTACATAAAATGCGCTGTGTTTTATTTTTTTAAAACGAAAATGTTTTTCAATTTAGAATTTCCTGCGCGATGCACAAAATTTCCAATATTTTATTTGAATGCGAAAACAATTCCCGATAGTGCCGTACGTATCTTATATCAACTATGATACAACATGTTTTAAATTTTTCGTTTTATTATGACGCTTGGTGCAATATCGCGCGCGTTAGATTAGCATAAAATGTGTTTGCCTCTCCCCGTATAATAATACATCCATCCCCGACGTGCGTGCTTCTTCTCTCTCCGCACCACCATCATCGCCACCATCACTGCGATTACACCGCCTCCTCCGCCGCCGCTGCCTTCTCCGCCGCCTTTTTTTTTCATTAGAGAGCAAACAAACAAATCTGCAAAGTTCGCCTTAAATACGACCCGAAACGAAAATAACAAACATTGAGGAAAGGGAGACGCGCGCGCTCTTATAATAGTAGAGAAAAAGAAGCAGGTGAACGACGAAGCCTTTTCGGTGTATTGAAAATGGGAATCCTGCCAGTGCAAAGTTTGTATAAGTTTACATAGCATAGCATTGTCAACAATCGTACAAACTATATAGACGCCACGTCGTTTCGCCTTTAAAGATTTTTCGCGTGCGTGCTTGCTTGCTTGTTGTTTTTTTCCATCCTCGTTCCATATTCGTTGTTTTCTGCTGTGTGGCCGGATTTTTTCCCTCGATGCATTTATGGCTCCACGATATTGTTATCGAATTCGGGTTTGTTTGGTTTCGCGCTCGAGGAAAGTTAATTGAGTGCATTAAGAGTTGGAAATCAAAATATAGGCAGCAGGCTGGCTGGCAGGCAGCAGTATAACAGCACCACCACCAGCTTTATGATGAATCCGGCCGGCGGTTGTGCCGTTTATTGCTTTCGACGCTTTTAAATGGAATGCAAATATATCAATTTTTTGTATACTTTATCCGTTTTGTTATGTAAATGTTTAAGGTACTAAAAAATATCCAATTCTGTACGAATTCTAAAGGGATTGTACTCATCGGACAGCCACAAAATAATCGTATTGTCGATGAGATCTATCAATAAGCAAGCAGAAAATCTACAAATATTAACAACCATCTAAATATTGTCAAATTTAGTAAATAAATTATATTTTAGATAATTTTTATTCTCGTTTTACTCCCAATTTCAATGTGTTTTAATTTTTAATTGGGTATTTTGTCTGCATGTGCTTTATTAGGCAAAATATTTATATTTTTAAGATTCATACTTTATTGCGATATTATATTATGTTTGTATGTACCTTAATTGTTACCATTGTATAAATTCTAAGAAATATTTATTCTTAAAATATTGTAACAATTCTTTTATTGAGCTGAATCTCTTTTGTACATTTGAAATGCTAATAAACATACGATAATAAAATATGTTTATAAAACTGTTTAATAATAATTATGTAAAATATTGCTATTAATTATTGTAGCTGTAATGATAAAATTATTATTAGTTTTATATGATAATATTTACGCCAACGAATTTACAATAACATATTTGTTATTAAACGGCTGCAAAATGTAAAAGGCGATAAAAAACGCGTTGCATTTTCAATGCAATAAATGCAAATTTAAATACAAATAATTTTTAATTCTATTCAATCGCAACAGATTTATTAAAATTTAAATAATTAACATAAAAAGCACAATTATCGCGAAAACCAAATTGATTTGTTTTTCCATGGAATTATAAATAAAAAAAAGCGACATTGTAAATAATACCATTGTTTTTGCCAATCGAATTTTACCCGTTAAAAATAATATTTAATTCAAAAGCGCTATTATTTATTTTAACAAAAAGTTGGCTTAATTATTTATGTATACCTAAAAATGGGTTTTCCAATAAAATTATAAAGCCTGTTCGATATAATTGTAAATTCGCAGAAAGCGCACATTTTCCTGAATAAAAAAAAACGACAAAAAAACAACGCAAACTTTTTTTGTCAGTGAAATAACAACAACGCTACTTTTATCGAATTACGTATCCATCATCTACATTTTTATGCATCAATCAATAATTTTTATATTTTCAATAATATTTTCCATACAACATGAATGGCGGGATGGCATAAATAATCTCCCACCACCCAATATAGAAACTTAAACCAAACATTTATTGATGTTTATTACCGTGCCATTCGTATAACAGAATATAAAAGCTGTTAACAACATTCGGCTGTAAAAGAAACTGCAGCCAATAAATTTCAAATTTGAATCTATGCACGATATAATGCCACGTAAATATTTCATTTATTTTTATTCCACATAAATTGAAAAATCTCTTGCTCTTGTTATTTCAATTGATTAGGTAGAAGTGTAAATGTAAGGATAGATTGTAAATGTTATCAATGCCACACATTCACTAATCCGGCAGTACCTAAATATTTTTAATATAACTAGAATTCAGATTTGTCTTTAATTATTTGTGTTTTTATCACAGTATTGTGCATATTTTATATTGATTTAGTTAAATATAGACAAATATGAGTAATTTAATTAAAAATTGCATTAAAACCAGTAGGAATATGTTGACAATTTCTCGATATAATAGAATTTCATTGATATTATTGAAATGTGGTGGCTTTTGTTGCTAATTTTGCGGTTTTAATATAAATTAATTGTGAGTTAATTAAACATTCTTCAAATTTGCAAATTGTATAAAAATAGATTAAAATAGTCACAAGAAAATAATAAATTTAGCAATTATGTATAAAAATTTTACGTTTTTACATTAAATTTTTTGTAAAATATTAGTTGATTTAGTTTAATAGAAAAAAATTTTGCGGTTTCAGTATAAATTATTCAGGAATTAATTAAATACAAATTAAATTTGTAAATTGTATAGAAATAGGTCGAAAAATTCACAAGAAAATAATAAATTTAGCAATTCTGTACAAAAATTTTACGTTTTTACATTAAATTTTTGTAAAATATTAGTTGATTTAGTTTAATAGAACAACATTTTGCGGTTTTAATATAAATTATTCAGGAGTTAATTAAAAACAAATGAAATTTGTAAATCGCATGGAAATAGGTCGAAAAATTCACAAGAAACTAATAAATTTAGCAATTTTATATAAAAATTTTGTGAATCTTTTACCAACGTTACGTTCTCACATCAAATTTTTGTAAAATATTAGTTGATTTAGTTTGGTATAATAAAAATAACATTTTGGTTTCCAACATACAATAAAAACTTGGCCAAAATCAATAAATTCACATCAGATTTTAATTATAATTGAATCAACATCGTACCAATAAATGTAATTTAGTGTTAAGCGTGCGTTGATTTGCCGGGGTTGTAATTCGTTTCGGGTCAAAGTTATTATTGTAGTTTGTTGTTTTGTCTAACGGCTCATATTTTTTCCGGATTGCTGTGCTCCTCGCAGCACGCGGAGG
The DNA here is from genome assembly GCA_030264715.1 of Adinopsis sp. GC000173. Lineage (NCBI taxonomy): Eukaryota > Metazoa > Arthropoda > Insecta > Coleoptera > Staphylinidae > Adinopsis > Adinopsis sp. GC000173. Next base: position 60,729 of record JARJDW010011653.1, read on the forward strand.
AGCCGAGCGCGGTGAGCGCGAAGCAGAGCGCACTTTAAAAAGTAAGATCAATATTAGTAGAAAAATAATATCATAGCGTATAAAAACAAGGATGAGTATATACATACACCACCGCATAAATTTGCATCCATTCGCAATTAATTATTTATTTTCGCCGTGTAATGATATGAAAATGGCCAGCAGATAAAATTTCCCCTCCGCGCTCTCCCGCCCCCCTTTCGCTTTTTCTTTTTGGCAAAAATGTTGTACGCATTGAGCATTTATATACTAGATGTTTTGCCATCGTTGCTTGCGCCGACTTACGCCACCCATCCATAATTCATGATGCATGTATAATCTATCGAGAGCAAGAGAGAAAGGTTGGAAATTCGTCTGCAATTTATCATATTCTTCTCGTTTTCGTGCCGATCTTTCCACATATACACACACACACATACACATGCACAACGACGAGTATTTCGAAATAGAGAATGAAAAAGCGTGGCGGTTGCGCAGTTAACCACAATGTTGTAATTAGAGGTGCATTGCATTTTTAAAGAAATCGATGTCGGTAACGAGCCATGGCGGCTCGGCGGTGGTGCTCCACAGGTCACGCTTTTCTCACACCACTACAGCCGCCGTTGCCGCCGTTGCCGCCGTTGCCGCCACGCTCGCTCTCGACGAAAATGTCACCTTACACACTCGACGCGCGAGCTTTTTTTTATACAACCACCGCTCGCTCCGCGCGCCCAACCACCGTCGTCATTATTATTATTCAGCGTTTTGTTTAACGATTTCTGCCAGCGAGCACAATTTTGCGCCAATGCTACTCTTCTCTCGTCGCGCGTCGTAAATTCTCTCCGACTGTATATTTTTTTGATAGTTTGCTGTAATCTAAGTTTGGCCCGGTAATCCTTTGATATTTTCGTACGAATGGGAAAACTTAAAAAATGAAGATTAGCTTTTTTCATTGTTGTAAACGTTGCTACTTCTTCGTTACGTTTACAAATTGCAGCAAATTGTTGTTTAGTTTCAGCTTGTTTTCAAGAAAATTGTATGGTAAGAATAATCAAATTTGCTATAAAATTGCGGAATATTAAACACATTCTTTAGAAATTTTCGCAAATATTAAGGTAAAAATAAGAGAATTTGATTTAAATTGTAAAATAATTCAAGTTTAAGAATTCTTCAAATTTGTTTAAAAAGTCAAGTAAAAACACGAAAATTTAATTGAAATGCTTCAAAGTACAAAAAGATAATTTGACATGATATAACACATCAGAAAAATGTCAAAAATGATCAATTTTCTTTTAACATTGCCAAAAAAGGCATAAAATAAAATTACAGGAAAATTCTTAAAAAAATATTAAAACTTTGTGATATGTACCTACTATATTTTTAAATAAAATACTGAAAATTATCAGAGATTATCAAATTAGATTAGAAATATATGAAATTATTAAAATTTTTGTTAATAAACAAGAAAAATATAGCAGCATTTTAAAACTTCGCTCAAATGTGTGAAATTTCTGTAATAATGGTGTAAATTTAAATGAAAAGGAGGCGAATTTAAGCGAAAAAGATAAAATAAAATAAAAATCTTTAGTTTACAGCGTTCTGTAGCGGATCGTAACCTTTCAAGTCACGACGCTACGAATTAGAGGTTATGTTGCCTCAGCCATTCCATGTAATTATTCATTGTTTGGCGCTTCATTTTCGTCGCTTCACACTCGAACGCCGTTTTAAAATTTTGCCGCGTCGACTTTTTGCGCTCGAATTAATATGCAAGGTGTTTTTAACGCGAATTGGATTAGATCTAATCCATTTTGTTGCTTTAATTTAATATTTAAAGTTGCTTTGGTGCGCGCTCACACATACACACACACACACACACACATTTCGAGTATTTCTGTTGGGGATAATCCAATTTTGCGTTGAATGAGTTATCGTAAAATTGTTTGTACTAGTTGCCATTTTTTCCTTAATTCCTCATCGCCTGACAGCCTTTTTCTCCAACGAACAAAAGTTGGTTGCTTTCCCGTTACGTCTCGCCGCCTCTCACCGTCGTCGTGCGCCCTTTTTTTCCTCCATCACTTCTTTTTATTATTTCGACGCGACGCGGCGAAAGTGCTGTTGTTGTTGTTATAGTGTTGATTTTTCCCCAAGCTTAAGACAATTCAACTAATCCACGTATAATGTTTTATCGCACGTCTCGATGAAGTTCAGAAATCCGCGCCCGCCAGCTACACTACACTACACTACACTATCAATAAGCGAGATTCGCTTTTAATTGACCGGTTTGTTTTCATTGCGACTAGAGCAATATAGTCTTAGCAACAACGGTCATCTCTTAAGTGAAAGTAACATTTTGCAGCTTTGCAAAGAAATTGCATCGACGACACTTGAAGTATTTCCCATTTTAGCAAAAAACGGAATACGTTGCAAAAATAAAACTTCACTTTTAATCTCTTAAGCTGCACGTTTGCGCTATGCTCATTTCAAAATGCATTTTTTAAAATACCATTTTCTCTTATAATGAATTTTTACTTAAAAAGGTTTAAAAGTAAATTACATTTTAATTTTCTTCAAGTTAAAAATTTTATTCGATTATTGATTCTGAATGTTTCAGCTGTTTGGATGGATACATTTCCTCAACGATGTTTAAGATATTTTATAATTTAAGCTGTTGTGCTCATTTTAAAATATAATTTTCAATGATAATGAATTTTTAATAAAAAGGGGCGCATGGTGCAAAATAAATTACGTTTTAATCATTGATTTTCTGTGAATTTTACTTTTAAAATCATTTATTAATCACCATCACTGTGCAAATTTTAATTTTTTAGCTTCTCATTTTTGTTTTGCTAAAATATCATTTTCTGTCTGGTACAAGTCGCAATTTAATCTTTCACTTTTTAATTTCTGTCTATCTATTTGTATGTTCGGTCAAATTTTCAAATTGATTTTAAATTTACTTCCCAATTAGTTAGAGCTTTGAAAGTTTAACAATAGTTTAGAACCAGATCGCAATGCATTCTTTAATCATTTTCCCGCCACTAGACAAGAGTATTTGTAATAGTTTTCACAAACCAAATTGCTTTCTATACATACATGAAAAACGTGACATAAAAAAATTATTTCTATTCATTTAATTATTACTGTTTAGATCATTGCGTAATCATTTATAACGAGCTACTTCAAAGAGAAAAATGTTTGGCTTTTTGGATTAATTGTCATTGATGTTTCAAATATACAATAGCATGTTAATCTGTTAATACATTAAGAGTAAAAAAGAGCCCCCGTTATTTAATCCTCACATACCTAACTTATTTTCCAATTTTGTTGATTTACCATTGAAATTATTCATTAACGAGAATTACGTGTCCCGCCATTTGATTCAATTTGCAGAAATCTCACTCGATAATTTTAATCCTGACTTGCAGCGATAAAAATGTGGAAAATAGCCGGCGGGCAACACAATCGCCGTTGTTATCATCCCGGTTCGATCGCCACATTTTTAGTTTTTAACACACAAAAAAGATGTAGTAAAAAGCATCGCTTTCGGCTGACAGGTGGGAAATCTCAAACATTAGTTGTCAGCGGATGACAAATATTAAAATTCATTACTCGAGAAAATAGAGCGAATGCTGCTACTATGCATTTTATTTTCGAGCGCGCATTACAATTTCATTTGAATGAAATAACGTGTATATAATACATACATACCATACACGTAATAAAAAAATTCATTGCGTGCATTTTTTTCTCTACACTGATCGGCTTCGTAACGAACTATTACCAGCTACGCGAAATTAGTTATTAAATAGCAAAAAAGATAATTGAAAAAGTTTAACCGAACCTTTTAGAGCAGCACATTTTCATAATAAATAATGAAAATCGTTATTGCATCGATCGATTTTGCACCGTAAAAAAACGGCCAATTACTTATTAAACCTTCATTTCTCTTTTTTTTCCTTGTTGCGCGTAGCTAGGTAAAGTTTACGATAATTTTTATTCGCCGCTTTGCCGCATTTGGGTATTGTAAGATAAAAGCTGTTTTTATTACGAAAATGTAAAATGTACCGGAAAAATCATGTAATAATAATGATAAGCAGAGTTGCTGCTGGTCGAAAGCATTTTTTATTCAATAAATATTTTAGTCATGTTTATAGCGTTTATGCTCATCTAGCAAATTCATACATGGACAGCGGAGGAAGAGGAAAAAACTACATCAAACAACATTTTTAATCAAAGGCGCTCGTTTTTTTTTTCGAATATCTAATAAAAGCTAATTTTGAGGCGGACCAACGGAAAATTAATATCGCAATATTTAAAAAAAGTTAAATGGCGTAATAAATAATCTCGTTAAATTTTTTATGAAATTATTAATATTGGTGGAGGTAAAAATGAGTGAAGAAGATTTTTTACATTTTATTTGGTAGAGATTTATGAATTCTGTCTAGGAAAATAAAATGCTTGACTTTTAATGATTTTGCTCACATATTTATAAGTCTGCTTATATTTATTTAATGTTTGCACTATAATCCCAACATAATTATTCAAAATTAAATGTGTTAAGTGACTTTTCTTGGCTCTAGTTCCAGAAAGTTACAAAATTTCACCAGCATGTTCGAAAAAGACTTGTTTTTAACCTAGTATAGCGTAGATTTTTAGATTTATGAAGTATTTATTTCATTTTTTTTAACAAATTTTGTCTAGGTAAATAAAATATTTGATTTATAATGTTTTTGCTCACATCTTCATAAGCCTGCTTATATTTACTTAATGTTTTGTATCATAAAATAACACAATTATTTGTAATCAATTGTGTTAAGTGACTTTTCTTGGCTTTAGTGCCAGAAAGTCACGACATTTCACACGCATGTTTGGAAAAGACTAACTTTTAGCCTAGTATAGCATTGCTTTTTAGATTTATGAAGTTTTCATTTCATTTTTGTAACAAATTCTGTGTATTTTAATGTTTTTGCTTAGATATTTATAAGTCTGCTTATATTTATTTAATGTTTTGTATTATAAAAACTATACAATTATTCGTAATAAAATATGTTAAGTGACTTTTCTTGGCTCTAGTGCCAGAAAGCCACAAAATTTCACACGCATGTTCGAGAAAGACTTACTTTTAGCCTAATCTAACATTGATTTTTTGATGATAATGATCAATAATACAAAAAAAATAAGTCTCTAAATTTAAATGTGTATTTTTTAACATCAAATATGTTTTTGTTGAATTTTGCATTTAATTTTACTGTTTGTTCTCATTACGCAACATAAAATAAAAGTTACAAAAGCGCACACAGCTCCAAAATTAGTTTATTAAACATCATAAAAAATGTTTTTTTAATCATGACGACAGCAAAATTACTTTTATTACTATATTGTAGTATAGAATATTTTATAAAATGGTACGTACGATTTCCAAGAATATTTTGTGAAATCTAGTACAATTATCACATGTTATAAAGCAACGCTTCCCTTTTGATAAGAATTCACATTAAAAATATGCTTTCTGTTGTAATTGTTGTAGATGTATGGAGGTTGAATTGTTGTACTAAATAATCGTCAAAATGGCTGCGTGTGCTTTTGTGTTGCGGCTACGCAAATTGACTGCACTGATTCATTTGCTGATGCTGCTGAAATGGCATCAGCACTTACCACCAGCGCGCTCACCCACACACATTCATACATACATACACATACAGATATACATCCAAACAGTGCAAATGCGAGAGAGTGAAAAAAAATGCCAGGAGAGTATCCATCCGCCGACTAGTAGATAATAGAGTTTAGAAAATAAAAGAAACGCAACGTTCAGCATTTATAATGCGCGCGAATTAACAATAAAGCGAGAGAAAAAAAAGCAATGGAAGTAAATTGCGTCGCAAATTGCACTCAAGAGTCTCCCATATTCTTTGTCATCTTAATTATATGCCATGTCCTATTTCGACGACTTAATCATATTCGACAAATTTATGCATTTTATATCGCTTCTAATTGCACGCCAAGGCGCGCGCCGTTCGCCTGAATAAATTATTATTTCGCTTGCATTTCAAATCATAACACCATCTACAGGACGTGCCAAATGTACATAAAACTCATGTATAATAATATTTTAGCTAAAATCTCCATTATGAATATATTCAATTAATTTTGCTAATTGAAGAAGTTGTTACTTGATGAAACTCTTTAATATTTAGTAAGAAGTAATTCTGGTTTAGTTTTATAATCTTTTATTTGCACATCGTTCAATAATTTTCGAAGCTGTAGTAGATTTATAAATTACAACAAATTTTAAACAAAATTTATATGTAAGTTGATGAGTAGGGAACTGGGCAGGTCAGTCTGGGCATTATTTTGTTTAAAATTTGTTAATTTATAAATCTACTATCGCTTTGAAAACGATGAAAGTGGAAAGAATTACTTCTTTGCTAATAATACAGTGTTTTCCAAAGTTTTAACATTTGCGTACCCCTTTGACAATTTATATAAAACTGTGTATTCCCTCGCTAAAAAGTGCATATTATTAGTATCGAATTTTGCAAGAACAATAAGTAGAGTACCAGAAATTGAAGTAAGACGCTGTAATTCATCAAAATATTCTTTTGTCCGTATCACCTCTAACTGTCCAAATTTAACTTGCTGAACTAATTTATTTTTGATTTCCGTTACATAATATTTGGATAAAAAAATTACATATAATGCATTGGCACTGTTAGTGTGTACCCCCGTTAAAGCCTTTGCGTACCACACTTTGGGAAACACTGTAATAATAAATTAATAACAAATTTTAATTTCTTGTAATATTACGATTTTGACAAATTTAAATCCACTACCACATAGCCGGTCACTTTTTGCAAATACTACACGTAATTATATCTATCTTTTGTGGTTATGAAAGATTTAATTTTCCAGGAAAAAGGTGGTTTTAATTAACTTGTTTGTGTGTAATTATTTGAAAATTGCATCTTGAAGATAATGTAATTTTATGAATAATATGAAATAATGTTAGAATATTTAAAGTTTAATATTACACCGCAAAAATGCTTTGTTTCATTATGAGTGAAGCCATTTGGGGAATGATATTAGAAATTTTACGACGAAACAGCACCTAAAAATTGTACTTGGTGGCAATAATAAACTGCAAATGGACTGTTTTGCGTTCGCTATGAAATAATCTCAGGCAAACGCAAAAAAAGCAAAAAAGCGCGCACAGCTAAAAGTTAATAGATCATTATTTGCAAAAAAGTATCATTGTCACAGCAACGCGAACCTCGAAATTGAATAGAGGAATTGATGTCGGCCGGATGTTTTTTCTTCTTCTTCATCTTTTCTTCGCTGCGTTTTTTTTTCTATCTTGCCATGTACATTTTAATAAAAATCGCAAACGTATCTTATGAAATTATTTTTTGGTTTCATGACTTTTGACTTTAACAAGGCAACCTTCCTTTTTCTACAAATAAAGCAGGCGGCCGGGAAAAAAAGCGAACGAAAGGAAAATAGAAGCGCGTCGTTATTTACTTTCCTTTTGTTTATCTTGTTGCTTTGTTCGTATTAAATCTTACTTATTCTACGTCTCGTTATCTTACTTTTATTAAACTTTTAGTAAATTGCCAATAACGTTGAAATTGTTAAATATTTTTTACGGTTGTTGTTTTAATATCAAACGCAAACATTATAAATTATTAATTGTTTTCCCATTCGAACGACAAACAAAACATTTACACAACCAAATGACATTTTTCCAGCTGATTAATTGAAATATCGCTAATTGTTTAAGACAACCTAGGCGTGTTTATTTACAAAACAAAAAACAAAAGATAATATTATTGCTACATAACAAAATATTTATTTTCGCTAATAGAAAATAAATTGCGTTTTATTTGCACTCCGTACTCGCACTAATAATAAATTTGTTCGTTATTACTAACATACTCTCGCTCTATTATTTCTCATCTTAATTAATTTCTTAAGACACTACCTACACTAAATTTTAAGATACGTGCACATTTCTAAATGAATGTTACAGAAATGTCATATTTATTTTTCTTAAAGCAAATTTGAATATCTTTTAACAACAATTTTCAGATGGAAATTTTTAAGATAAATTTATTCATATACAAAAATGTATAAATGTATTCGTTATTAGTAACATATTCGCTCTATTATTTCCCATTTTAATTAATTTCTTAAGACACTACCTATACTAAATTTTAAGGTACGTGCACATTTTTAAATGAATCTTACAGAAATGTCATATTTATTTTTCTTAAAGCAAATTTAAATACTTTTTAACATGTTTCAGATGCAAATTTTTATGATAAAATTCATAAACAAAAATGTATATCCTATTTTTAACATACTCGTTCCATTATTTCCCGTTTTGATTAATTTCTTAAGACGCTATCTACTAAATTTTGAGATACGTGCACATTTTTAAATGAAAGTTACAGAAATGTTATATAGAATATTTGTCTTTCTTAAAGCAAATTTAAATATAATACTTTGTAACAAGTTTCAGATGCTAATTTTTAAGATAAGATTTATAAACAAAAATGTATACCCAATTTTTAACATGCTCGTTCTATTATTTCCCATCTTAATTAATTTCTTAAGACACTATCTACTAAATTTTAAGATACGTGAACAATTTTAAATGAATATTACAGAAATGTCACATCTGTCTTTCTTAAAGCACATTTAAATACTTTTTAACAACAAGTTTCAGATGCAAATTTTTATGATAAATTTATTCATATACAAAAATGTACAGCCATTTTTAATACTTTTCTAAACGAATTGTTAGTTCAGAATGTTTTAATTAAAGTTTTAATAAAAATTGCCGACATGAGCAAATTATAACTCAATCAAATTTTAATTTAATCGTGCCAATTACATTTGTTTTATTAAAAGTATCGGATTGTACAATATTATTGGAAGAAATATTTTCCTAAAATAAAATAAATATACTCTCATAAATCCACGATAGATATATTAGAATTGATAGATTGACAGAAATTCTACCTTAGTAGTCCGGCAAATATACATTGCCGGATTTGCGCCAGTCGTCTACTTTATGTAAATATATAGTTGTGGATACAGCATTAACCCTTTCATTACCGGTGTCGTCAATAAGCGACTTGACAGAACTGTCCTGAGAATCCGGTGTCGTCAATAAGCCATTGGCTAAAAATCTCTCAAATAAAGCTAATATTTCGCT
>JARJDW010011675.1:0-10746 GCA_030264715.1 Adinopsis sp. GC000173
AAACAAAAAAAGCGTTTATTGAAAAATAAAGAAAAAACATTAAAGGGAATTTGCGGTTTTTCAATTGTACCATTTCCAACTGTATTTTAGAATTCGTCAATTTAATCGTAGAAGCCATGAAATGGTTTAGAGTGCCAAATTTACTTCAAACAAAACCAATATTCAATTTTATGAATGAATAAAGAATGACAAAATCAAAAATGATGTTCTAATGGTGACTTTTGGTCGAAACGTGTTAATATAATTTCTGTCATATTAGTTTGCAATAAAATTTAACATATGTGAATTCTACAATTTGATTTTTTCATTATTTATTTTGATCATGATGATTTACAACGTTTAGCAACATCAAACATTTTATGTTTCAATGAATAGCATCTATCGTCAGTACTGACACAAAATTTCCTCCACGTTGGTTTACTATTCTGTTTTAGAGATCGGAAAAAGTCCCCAACATGAAAGAAAATGCATTTATAGAAAAATAAAGAAAAACATTAAAGGGAATTTGCGCTTTTGCAATTGTACCATTTCCAATTCTATTTTAGAATTCGTCAATTTAATCGTAGAAGCCTTAAAATGGTTAAAGTAGTGCCAAATTTACTTCCGACAAACCAAAATGATTATTGATATATGTGAATTCTAAAATTTGATGTTCTCATTATTTATTTTAATTATCGTGATTTATAAGGTTTAGCAACATCAAACCTTCTTAGTTTTAATTAATAGAATCTGTCGCCAGTATTGATACAAAATTTCAACCACGTTGGTTTCTTACTCTAGTTTTAACGACAAGAGAATTCCCCAAATACAAAAAAAAGAATGTTTAGGAAAATAAGTAAAGAAAATAAACATTAATGAGAATTTTGTCAATTTTATTGTAGAAGCCATCAATTGATTAAAAAAGTGCCAAATTTACTTCAGATAAACTAAAATTCATTAAAAGTACTATTGATATACATATTTCCAAATACAACCAAATGCATTTTGAAAAAAGGTGTAGTGCGGTTTATAAGTTTTATGTGAGTACAATTGAAAAATAATCTCTATTAGTAGTAATGAAGTACCTTTTTGCACAGAATATTTTAATACATTGCAAAAAATTCTAGAAAAACATCCTTCGTTGCCCAATTCATAACATCTGATAATAAAATTTTTGGATTAATTTTAACGCTGTAATAATATGAAAAAAAAATGGTTAAGCGATATTCTAAATAGAATATACGTATTGTAATATAATATACAAAAAAAGAAAGCATACTAAAAGAAACTACATATGTTTATGAATAAATAATGTATGTTGTATAAAATAAACTACTCCTATTAATTATTATAATATCGTTTACGAAAGATATCAATAATAAATAAATCATTGTTCGTTTTTATTATTCCATGTATTACCGATGTCTTATCATATGATGTATAACTTTGTTACCAAGATTTGTTTCGTTTAATTTCTTTATCGATTAATCGAATTCGTTCATTTATTAATACACGTTACATTCGTTAATATTTATCATTTTTATAAATGTTGTGATATATAATTATATATATGATATATGAAATATAATAATGTATGATAATTAATAATTTTCAAAAAGCTGTGTAATGATATATGTCTATTTTTTAATGCAATAAAACATTTTATTGTAAAACGCGATGGATTTCAATGCGTCAGCCTGACTAAAAATTCCTCTCACACAACTGAAATTCATTATTTATTTTCGATTTATATTAGTGGCGGATTTAATCTTAAAAAAAGGAGTTGCAAGGTTTAAGAGACCCTATATTTTATCCGATATATTTAATATATTAGGTTGGTGCATTCATATTTGGACTTTTTTTGCGCCATTGTTTTCTTACACAAATTGGCGTTTTGTTTATTATTTTTTTATTAAAGTAATCTTCTCTCTTTCAGAAACCAAAATGCTTACCGAAAATCATCTTCATATTCGCCCTATTATGCTCTACCAATTTGAAAAAGTTTAGAAGGCGGCAGAGTCATTTTGCGATCTTGCCGAACTTGTCGGCGAGACAACAAAGTCAAATTGAAAGATTGGTCAAGAGGTTCAAAACAGGCGACGCAAATCTTGCAGATAAAGAAAGAAGAGGTTGGCCATTGGATTTTAACGATCAGGCACACCTTTTTCAAAGTGGTGGTGCATAATATAGTGAATATGAAGATGATTTTCGGTACGCATTTGTGTTCCTGAAGGAGAGATGATTTCTTACTTTCATGCCACAATAATTATGCAACAACCTAATATAAAATATTGGAGTCTTGAGTTAACTCCTATATTTTGGGCTTCGGGTTTATCGTTAAATTGTTTTTTTTGCTTAAATCATTATTGTTAGCTAGAATTACAATATTATACTAGCTGCGATGATAAATGAAAACAATAAAAAGTATTCGATTCTATTGATTGTAAGATAGAGTTGTTACATCAGATGTTCTGCTGATTCGAGATACTGCTTACTACGTTAATGAATATTAAAATGATTTTTCCTATTTCAAGATAGAATTTCCAAAGCCGTGAAGGAGAATACTTCCAATACTTCATTTAGTGCTGAAAGTATTAACACATTAATTATGGGACGGGTATTATTTATTGAGAACCACTTAAAATTAAATAATTATTGACTGTGATTGAATATAAATGTAAGTTAGAGTTTGAGTATATCTTAAGAATTGAAGCTTAGGATTAATTGTTATAGTGTATATGAGGAAATTTCATCTTAGCGTACGTAATTTCGTGTTTTTCAGGAAACCAGGAAAGTTATTAGCAAGTTACTAATATGCGCAACAAGGCGTAGTTTTTATCAAAACAGTTAACTAAGCGAATTATATTGTACATTGGTTGATTGTTTGTATTTTTTGCTATATTTATGACAACGATTTTTATTCGATTTCAGTGAAAATTGTTTGATGACGTGTACTTTATGCAAATAGCTGTAGGAATAAGCGATGTATTGTTATTCGTGGTGACGTTCATTAAGGCAGTTGTCCTCTTCAATACCTTACTCGCAGTAAATGTGTTAATTGTTTAGAAAATTCCCAAAATGACCTCAAGAACGCAATTTTGTATTCATTTTTTCCGACAGGATTCACCGAAACATTGATCTAAACTCAAAAAAATGAGATTTTCTGTATTTTTATAATGTTTTTGATACTCTAAGCATCGAATTTTGTGCCCATTTTTCCAATTTTTCTTCCGCTGCTGTCCTAACCACAAATAAAAAACAAGCCCCACTAGTAACAAAGTCTTAAAAATAACATTTCCTGTCCCTTTTTTTAAACATATGTAAATGTTTATGAAACTAAATGTGAAATTTACATAATTGAAAGCATCATTTTTACACGCCAATAATTGAACGATCGATAAGCAATTTCGTGTGCACATGCACGCTGTTGCGGCTGCTGCTGCAGATGACAGTGTCCCGGCAAAAACAAATCGGCAAGTCGGATTTATTTACACCCAATTGCTATGGTTATTTTGAAAAAGTGACAGTCACGTCATGCGTCCGGCAGGTCGACAGCGGCGATGACATGGAGGTGAGTAAGCGCGCGCACAATAATCTACAAATAGTACAAATCTAATTGCATTTCATACGTTTTGCAGAAACAACACTCGCTCTTCATTGCGATCATATGCATCATCGGCGCCGAATTCTGGGAGCGCTTCTCGTTTTGCGGACTGCGAAGTAACTTATACTTATGTGGTACTTGTTTAGAATACGGGCATCACCTCAGATGTTGACGTTTCCTTTGGGAGTGCGACGATTTTGTCAAAGGAAAAAGTTGGTTGGAATTAAAAAACGCGTCAATTGGGGTATATTTCCCACGATTTCTAAGATGAGGCCCGTATTTTAAATAATTACCAATTATGTTTCCCGATTAATTAGTTGATTGTATATGTTGTAGCGATTCTCAGTCTGTACTTACGCAACCAGCTGGGGTTGAGTGAAGGAAGCGCCACGCTTGTCTACCACGTCTTCATCATGATCTGCTACATCATACCGATTGTGGGCGCAATCTGCGCGGATAGTTTTCTCGGCCGCTACCGTACGATCTTCTACTTCCTAATCATTTACATTATCGGCAATGTGCTGATGATCTTTGCAGCAATACCCACCATCGCCTTGTCACCAGCGTATAATTTCATCGATGTCAAAAAGTATGGTTATGTTTTTGCTATGTTATGTTTTAGATTGACAACAATCTTTGGACTGACGTTGATTGCAGCCGGTACCGGTGGTACGAAGCCCTGTCTGGCTGCCTTCGGTGGCGACCAATTCCATTTGCCGGTGCAGAGGGACAAGCTGCAGCAGTTCTTTTCGCTCTTCTACTTTGCGATCAATCTGGGCGGTTTTGTCGGAATGATACTGACGCCGATTTTGCGCAAGTCGACGTCGTGCTTCGGTGATGATACATGCTACGCGGTTGGATTTGGATTTCCGGCGGTGTTGATGATGCTGTCATTTGGTAGGTGATTATCAGAGCAGCGATCTAATACTAACCATTAAATGTTGTAATGAAGTGTTGTTCTTTTTGGGCAAGCCGTTCTATCGGATAAAGCAGCCGAAAGGGAATGTGGTTATTGACTTTGTCAAGTGTACAGCGGTAAGTGTTTTTGTATTATTTATATAGATTAATTAAAAGGTATTAAAATTGCTTTCTTTTGTTTTTTATACTCGCCATGTTTGTAGAGCGATTTTAGGACGAATGAGACTTGAACGATTGAGATCGCGGATTTTAGAGATCGTAGACTTATGAGACAACGGATAAAAGAGATCTTAGATGATTGAGACCGAGGATGATATATAAGATCGTGCTAAATGGGATCAGACAAAATGAGACCATATAGTAGTGTCTAACACTCCTTAATCTAACTGAAAAATCTAACACTTTCTCTCTTTTTTTATAACTTAACCTAATACCTTCTTTCTTTTTTTACCCAACCTAAGTCGGCTAATTAAAACATATCACATTAATACTATATGTACATTTAAAGTTATAATATTCCAGTTATCAAATGGATAACTGCAAATTATTTTAAAAACGATATTATATAAATCATTAGTCAATAACTGGTGAGTTTGTACTATGTACTGTCATGACTTAAACTCGGAGACAGAAAAGTGGCTGCAAGCGAATCTGATCCTCAGAGTTGTTAGCATATTTTCGGCGTACCATAAATAAGCCTCTTGCCATTTGCAGGTACAGGAGTTCAATAAGACTATGCACTTTAAAAAGGTGCTTGACTTCTTTTGTCCCCGAGTTTACATGAAGTGCAGATAATCTGATACGTTAGGTCTAAAACATAAAAGGAGTGATTATAATCTCCTTACCACACATATGAAACTTGCATTAGCCTTCCAAATATATTACTTACATATTTGGTAAGGAGTTGAACATTAGTTTTTAATCAGTTACTGAAAAGCACAGGTTATATCAAATTTTACCACAAAATTCTGTTGGAACTGGCAATTTACTTTTTCAAAATTTGGGTTATCAACTTGATATTTTGTATTAAACGCATTACTTTCAAACTAATGCTACTTTGATGTATAGTTAATGGCTGCATTGATTTAAAACGGAACGTCTATAATAATGGTAGCCAACTTGATCTATGGTTTAGTATTAGCGGAAGTAATTCTGTAGATACATGCTTAACTATAAACTCCCTTTTAATGCGTTTTTGTGTTTTTGCACATGTCACGTTTACATTAAGAACCATCCAATTTTTATAAGAATCCATTTAACGTTTACACCCTAGGAAAATAATATTATTAAGAAAGATATTAGTTAGTAAATATATAAGTGAACGCTATGTAGATAAATGTTGGTTTTCTTTTTAGTATGGAGTGTCGCAACGCATTAAAAATCGCAAGAAACATCGCGAGGAATTCGATCACTGGCTGGACTGTTGCAAGGGTCGGTATCCGAAGAAGCTCGTCTACGACTTGAAGGTGTTGTACGCCGTCCTGTTTATCTACATTCCGCTGCCGATATTCTGGTCGTTGTTTGACCAGCAAGGCTCCCGTTGGACGTTTCAAGTGCTTTGCTCTATCCATTAAAACACAATCACCATCAAAAATTCTTATTGCGCAGGCGAGCCGAATGAATGGATACGTGCTGGGCGTACTCGTCTTGCCCGATCAGATGCAGGTGATCAATCCGGGAATTGTCCTCATCCTCATTCCCTTCTTCGACAAGTGCTTGTATCCGCTGCTGAGCAGGTACGATATACTCACGAATCACCTACATCGAATGGCGGTGGGTGGTCTAGTCGCCGGCGTTGCCTTTATGTGCGCCGGCATGCTGGAACTGGTGCTCGAGCAAAACTATCCGCAATTGCCGCGCCACCATCACGCTGCGATCAATTTCATCAATACGCTGCCGTGCGACGTGAACGTCACGAATCCATTTAATGGGCTGGTGCACATTCGCAGCGGCGATAAGTTTCTATTTCAGGATATACGCGCGCACAATGTAACGCGATACAATATTACGGTGCGTATTTCGTCTGGATGTCCACCTTATGGTAACTATGCAAGGATGCGGATACCGTTGGCGGCGTATGAGCTGCAGGTGGATACTATGTTGCTGTGCTATGATGGTAATTACCAGTTGGTTCCTTACGTTTCTGATCCGTTTGAGTTTAGGCGGTCGCTGAGTGGTAGGCCACGCATTCGGTAAGTAAAAAGCGCAGATGGACAAGTTTATAAAGAATAAAAATCAAATTTAATATAACTGTAGTATATTGGGGTATATTGTTTTCGGGTGAGGGCCCTTACTAAACATGGACCCCACGTGTTTAAATCCAGCATTTCCCAAAACATGTTCCGCTGAACTCTGGTGTCCCCCATAATTTTCCAAAGTTTTCCGCGAAAAATTATAAAAATACTAAACTCTTTAACTTCTGAATGTATAAATAAGCTTTTATTCTTGTGGTGTTCCATCAGAAGAAGAGTTTGGGAAACTCTGCTCTAAATTAACGATGGACACTTACCAGCCCGCGTGCGAATTGCGGTCTTGGGAAACGTGGCATTTTTCTAATAACTTTTCTATTAACGTTCCAGAGGTAGACCATAAGAAATTTCAAAGAAAATCGCTTGGAAAACGCGAAAAATGAAAGAAAAATCTAAAAAAATCATGAGAGATGAGTGACATTTTATTGGTTTTCACTCATTTTCCGCGCGAGTTTCATGCAATTTTCTTGATAAATCATTAGATTGTAACGTTCCACAGGTCGACCATTAGAAATTTTGAGGAAAATTGCCTGAAAAAGACGTCAAGATTCTTTAGATTTTCATTGATTTTCACTCATTTTCCGCGCGATTTTTATGCAACTTTCAATTGCTCTACCTCCAGAAAGGTGGATTGTGACATTTCATTAAAAAACGAGTGATTTTAGTGCGTTTCCTCATTAAATTATCACAAAGTTGTTTAGCAAATATTGTCTCGCAATATATAAAAAGATTTCCTCTTATCTGGATCAAGCTTACGATAATGCAAAATGACAGTAGTCATTGACGATATTTCTTTTGTTGCAGGATCCTTTTCATTAAACGCTCACGATTTATTAGTAACATTACGCTGACTTTTGTTGGTATTGCTGGCTTAACCGACATCTATTTTCTGCCAGATAGCGTTGAATTTCTGGTGCACTCGGACTACATTGAACTGCCGGCTGATGGGTGAGAATTTGATTGACGTTTGAATGTTACATATTTGAAACAATCATAGAAATAATGTACAGGTTGTTGAGAAAATTCAATCGATAACGTTGGAAAGAGTGCCTTGAGATCAATGAGGATTTTCTGGATTGCAAATTTGAAAAGTTTAAATTAAAAAAAAATAAACAAAATTTGAAACTTTCTAACTGTATCTCCACAGAGACATTAAATTATTACATTTTTGGTTGGACAGTCTCAAGAATTGTCAAGTTTGCGCTTGAGGATGCTTCATATCATGTAAAAAAAATTAACGTCATGTGTTTACAAACCTCTAGTTAATTGAAGCCGAGGTTCAGTTGTGCGTAACTTCAGATTATAATGCGTTTTGGTGCAACCCAATTGGCAAATAGATAGTCTCTCTGTGACGTCATAGCCGCAAAACTTTTTACATCTGATGTAGCCATTTTGAAGCGCGCCGTCTAGAATTCTTGGAGCAGTCTAGATTCTACCTTAGACCATGTTTATTGAAATTAATTAAACTGAATGTAATCTCAGGGTCGATATTCTATGATAATTCTTCATCCTCTTTTAACGTTGTCGATCGAATTTGTAAGCAAAACCGATAATTGATTCGTGCGGTCATAAATTTGTTCATTTGTTTTTTAATGTTTAATTTGGCAGATTATCTTTTACTAATTTTATTAATAATTTATGATTATTTTTATGATTAAAAACAAAAGTTTCAAATTGTGTGTTGTGCATCCTCTTTTAGGTAGATAATGGATAAAATAATAGCTTTTTTAATTTTGAATACGTAATGATTTTTTTTTGCTAATTGAGTTTCTGTGCTTAGCACTCTAGCTTTCGCATCTCCCCCTAATTGCTATTATTAATATAAATGAGTAAAATTAACATAAACTTTAGATATATTTATAAGGTGTCCGGTGAAAATATCGTTTATTATGAAAATGAAATTCATTTGGCGATGGGTGGCATTTATACGCTTGTGATAATGGAGCGCAATCATTTTATTGAAGTAAGTTTCATGTATTTAAATATTACTATATATACAGTGTGTTTAGTAAGTTCGGAAACACCCTTTTATTTTGAAAACGATGCTTTAATTAAAAATTCGGAACACGTAGCTCGATATTATTTTTAAAAACGTATTTGATAGTGATATTCACTTTGTCCGTCGAAGTGCCCATCATGGTCTGCCGATGGCCAACTTTATTTTTTTAAATGGAACCCCCCATTTTTTAATTGAAATTCTGAAAGATCACAACATTTTACGTCTAGTCTGTGATTTGTACGTAATTTTGATTTAAGACATCGGAGATACAGGTGGTGTTTATAAGTCCCGCAACACCCTTTTATTTAGAAAACGATAGTTTCATTTAAAATTCTAAGCACGTATGTCGATATTTTATTATAAATCGCTTCTTATGGTAATATTTGGTCCTTCAAAGTGTCCATCATGGTCTATCAATGGCCAACCTTAGTTTTTTAATAAAATCACCCATTTTTTAATTAAAATTCTGAAAGATCAGAACATTTTACGTTCCTTTAACGTTCCTTTAAAAAAATAAAGTTGACCATCGGCAGACCATGATGGACACTTCGAAGGACCAAGTAAATATTACCCTAAGACGAGCTTTTAAATATAATATCGACTTTCGTATTGAGAATTTTTAATAAAATTATCGTTTTTTAAATAAAAGGATATGTTGCCGGACCAGCTGCATCTCCGATGTCTTAAATCAAAATTGCGTAGAGTGCGTTTCAGTTCTAAAGGAATCGGGTAGGTCATGGTTCAGAGGTGCGCAGAAACGCGTTTGTGTATTCTAAGCAGTAGCGTTGAGTAAAAAGGTAGTAATAGTAGTAGTAAAGTAAAAAGCACATGCGAATAATCAGTTTAATAATTAAGTAAAAATTGCTACGCCACTGTATGCCTGCTAAAATCAAAGTCCCCATGTTTTTTGCGCAGCCTACGTAACAAAACCTGACCTGCCCGATTCCTTTAGAACTGAAACGCACTGTACGAATCACAAACTAGATGTAAAATGTTGTTATCTTTAAGAATTTCAATTAAAAAATGGTGGGTCCCATTTAAAAAAATGAAGTTGACCATCAGCAGACCATGCACTTTGAAAGACAAAGTGAATATCACTATTAAATGCGTTTTTAAAAATAATATCGAGCTACGTGTTCCGAATTTCTAATTAAAGCATCGTTTTCAAAATAAAAGGGTGTATCCAAACTTACTGAACACCCTGTATATGTGTATTATAAAATGTTATATTTATATAGATAGGTATTTTCTTTTTATTACACATCATCATCCGCCGCCTATATTATCCATCCCATTCATCCATCTATTCCCTCACGCGTTCATTATGCGTATTATTGTAAAATTGATATCGTTATTTTAAATTTACGTGCCGACGTAATAAAGTGTTGAATTACTTTAAAGTCGGCGGCTGTTGTTGTGCTATGTTCCGTATAATAATAATAATAAAGAGGCCTTCCATAAAATATATGCATACTCTAATGAACGTCCCATATTCAACGTATTATACACATATACAGGGTGTTTACAATGAAAGATGAATTCAGCGAAAATTTTATATTTATGTACTTTTTTTTAGTTTGCGAAATTGTATGTGATGAGTCCGCCGAACGACATCAATATCATGTGGCTGATACCGCAATACTTTTTCATTTCGGTCTCTGAAATAATGTTTGGCATCGCCGGGTTGGAGTTCTCATTCACACAGGCGCCGAAAACGATGAAGACGGTGATGATTGCCGCCTGGTATTTATCGGTCGCCGTCGGTAATCTATTTGTGATCATAATAACGCAAGCGAACTTATTTCGGAGTCAAGTAAGTGTTACATGCTACATTTTCCTGACATTATAGCTACGTAAATGGCATCAAACTAATATTTTATTGCCTTTCAAGCAAGTAACTGATGATTTATGAAATGTTTTAGGCGCACGAATTCTTTTTGTTTGCCATTCTAATCATTGGCGATATGATTCTTTTCACACATCTCTCATCGCATTAC
>JARJDW010011677.1:0-13193 GCA_030264715.1 Adinopsis sp. GC000173
CTACTTACTTTTTTAGGAAGTCCAGGATTAGCAAGTACTAAATTTTGGATGGGATTTTACCTTGTGATGGAAATTATTGTGATTTTCTTTATGATTTGTTTTTGCTTCTCAAGATTTTCTATCAAACCGTTTTACAACCTTCGTCAAAATTACTCAAATAATGAAAAGAACGCAATTCATATCTATTTTCGATCAATATTGATGAAGTTTTAAATAAAAAAATTTGATAGAAAATACCAACGATCAAAGAAAAAATGCAAAAATCTCCAAGCAAAAACATTTGCATCCAAACTGTAATGTGCAAGATGTTATAAAAGTAAGTCTACCATTAAATATTCTTTTNCAATTCATATTGATTTTCGATCAATATACATGAAATTTTAAATAAGTAATTTCCAAGCAAAAACATTTGCATCCAAACTTTAATAATAAAAAGTAAGTCGACCTCTAAATATTCTTTTCACTCAAAATTATTCAAATTTAATTGGCGCATGAAATCTCCTCAGTACATAAAAATCGTTTATTGATTCGATCTAATTAAAAATGCGCAGGATATGTTGCAATTGGTCTTTTGTATTTTGCTATATAGAGCGAACCGCAGCAATCTAATATCTATCTATTTTTTTTGTAAATGAATCAACAGGATATAGCAAGGTCCTTCACAACAATGGTTGGTTGGGCGCGAGCTGGAATTGGAGCATGATGTCGCGGTTGCGTTACATAACAATTTGACAAACTATTCATTTTATTATTATTATCATTATTATTAACATAATAATAAAGTTTGAAAAAAATATTTTGCATTGTTTATTGCAATTTAACGTCCAATAAACATTCCACAATTAAATGATGAAATCATTTAGAGTAAAACAATTGTCTAAGCGAAATATGTTCAAGTCGTGATTATGGCAACTGTGGCGTAACATTTTTTTTCTCCTCACTTACAATATTTATTCTATTAAAAGACAGGGAAAATCTAAAATGATAATGATTATTAGTATTTATAACATAACAATTATGTTAATGCTGGGTAATTTTCATTAGGACTGCAATAAAACTTGCGCGCATAGAATTTCAAAATAAATAATTTATCATTTAGTAGTTGGATGATTGTGAACAATTAAATTATGCAAATGGTTTTATTTAATGTAAATACCAGGGATCCTTAATTATTTTTCTCAAGTACTACAGTTGAAAAACTTTCTCTCTCCTTTAATTCTGTTTTACGATTCTGCATTTTGATTTTTATGCGAAAAAATGTAAAAATTTAGTGATTAAACTTTAGGCAAACAAAACAAATCAACATTTTTTATATTTTTGCATTCTCTGATTGATTTTTAATTAAACTTTTATTAAGCTTTAATTTTTGATTGTATAAAGATGGAAAAATTTGATGGATATTTGAAAAAAAATGGTTAATTTTTATTTTTGTTTTTTGCCATATTTGTTCGATTTTTAGCAAATTTTTAGTAATTTTAGATTGTATTTAATTAATTTATTAAGAAAATTGTATATAATTGCAAAAATTTAATGAAAAAAATATTAATATTAAGATAAATATACGTTATTTGAAATAAATAGTAATATTATTTAAAACTTTTACTTTTAAATATATAGAAAAAAGCGCTCATTAATTTCATTTCTAGTAATTGGTTTAATTTATATATATTAAAGATGTTTTTTTGTGGACAAATAAAAACATTACATAATTTCTATTTAATAAAATGTGTTTAAAAATAATTGCCATGGAAAGTGTTACAATTATCGTTTAATTAAAGTTTTAAAGCATTTTTTTCTATTCGATCTGGAATATGTAATAGTATAAAAATAGTTTGGGTCAAATAGTTCAAAAAGTGCTTCAAATGCACGCAACAAAATTGAGTTGTCAGTTTGAAAGATTTGAGTCAGACAGATTACTATTTATCATTATAGGTTGTTACTTTTAGGTCCACAAATCGTGTGAAATAAATTTATTTGGTTAAATGTAATTACAAAGATCGCGTGAGGACTATGAATGTTTTCACTGCATGGGGCCCCTCACACCTCAAAAAAACCAAATACCTATCTAAATACACTCGATACGGATATACGACGAATATACGAATACGATTCGATAAAATTTATTTTAATTAATCGAAATGATGTTGGTTGTGTTGGGAGTGAATGGTATGGTTTGTATAGTAAGCAAGTGGTAATTTACTAAAAGTAATACATTTTATATTTACACAAGTAGTAGTAGGTATAGGTATATTTATAGGTTATATGAAACGGTGGTGGTAAGTTGATATGCAAATGGTGAAATTTTATTATTGTCGTTTGGCATAATATAAACGGAATTTAACTTTAATGTCCATTGAATAAATACAGAAGCGAAATATAACATTTATGGCATGTGGTGGCATCGGCTTGCGGGTATAAATCTGCATTGAATGTCTTCGCAGCGGCTCGCAGTTCCTACCACAAACGAGCGAGATATTTACGACCGAATTGCGATGATCGAGTCACCAATTAATTTGTCCATTGCAAACGTAATTGCACGTTTCCTGCTCTGGATCCACGCTTACATAAACCAACGACGATTATCGCAACAACTGTTAGTTAAAGATGAGCGTTTCCAGACAACCATCTGATAATAAATCCATGTTGCAATCATAAATAGAGGAAACAATGCCGTTGGGTGACTGAACTTATTGGATAAGATAGCTACTGGAATTCCTGCCAAGGATAAAAGTTATTGATAAGGATTAGAAATAGTCGTCGAAGATAACCTGCCTCAACCATGCAATCTTTGCATTCAAGGAAGCGAAACTTTTTGATGGAATTTCCATTACGACATTGATCCACATATTTATTGCAAACGAAAAATTGCTGCATTCTAAATGTACGCTCGTACATTTATTTCACTTCACCATTGTCAAGTACTAGTACTATACTATATATTCTATATATATTCTTCTTCTCCAGCTTCTTTCTTTCTGGTGGTTATCTCTAACTTGTTCGTTCGTGCTTGGGCACAATCTATTATTGAAATACCGGAGGCATTTTGCACTTTGCAGTAGCGATTTCCAATTAGATGTATTATTAACTATGCGTCACTACACCAACAATTCATGCTTGTTTAGAAAATCCTGTTTTTACTTTTGCCTGCTACTTACTACTTACTTGCTACTACACACTACTATTCCTTCCTTACTACTAACTAATATTTATTATTCTTATCCATATATCACAAATTCTTCCTCTTCTTCTTCTTCTTCGTCTTCTTATATATAATTTATACATATTTTATTTCATTACAGAAATTTTCCCGTTTTATATCTTATATTTATTAGATGGTGGAACTAATTAAATACGTGTCGAAGACTGCATTACAACTTTCTATTAGGGAAGATATTAGTTATACTCGTACTTACTTATAAACATATATACCTACGAATGCATGCAGGCACTTTTTTTTAATTGATCATTAATAATCATGTTATAATAGCTAAAAGTATAATGTGGATATCATATTATTATTATTCTTATACAATATTTCAAAATTTCTAAATGTCTAACTATCAGGACAAGAAAAAAAAATTTAGAAAAGTAATCATTTATTATTTTACATATTAATTTATTGAAATTGCACTATTAGCTGCAAAAAATGTTAGTTATTATTATATTTCTTTTAGTTACATCTCAGTAAAATTGAAATATTTATTTATTTTACATGTCAAATTGCTTTGTACAGCATTAATTTTAGATTTTTAGATTATTCTTTCTCTATTATTATTTAGAATGGTTTTAGTTTGATATTTTAATCATTACTAGTTAGGTGTTACATAATGCACATTTTTTAGAAGGTTGGAATATCCACGGACGAATATCTAAAAATATGTTATTGATTTGCTACTGTGCAACTATCACTATCTATGCTCACGATTATTTATAAAGTATGGAAAACTGATCTTACTTTCTTTCTCCGACGAAAGATATAAAACCTAATATTAATCCATTCTAATAAATACTTTTTTTTTTATTTTGGAATCGAAGAACATTTTCTAGTTTACGAAGTACTTGAATAAATATGTTTGAATAACGAATTTAGTTATTAAAAAATGCTTGACAAGTTTCACAAGCAATATCATTCTTTAATAAATTTATTGATCTATACAACAGGACTATATCTTTTATACATTACTTATTATTTCCAAATAACATTTTGTTACAATAATCATAATTTAATATGAAATTCTATATTAGTTGAATTTCTTAGCTAATTGTAGCCTTTTAGCTGCAAAAGCATTCATAAAAATGACTATGTTGTATTTCACAATTTCGAAATATGTTTAGCTACGTCTTTATTAAATCGAAATATTTTATTTATTTGCTTTTTAATCGGTGAAAATTTTCTAATTTACGAAATAGTTTATATGAAAAAGAAACCATTTATTATTCAGCCTCCATATTAAACATAATTTAAAATAATATAATTCCGTATAGGAATAAAATATTAAAAAGAAAGACAAACATTAATAAATTTTCTATTATATTATAGCATATTCTAAAATATTATGTTACAGATCTTGGTTGGTTTATTAATTAATACATATAGTCTTTCTTGATATTATATGAAGACGAAAAAAAACAAGTTTCAACATTTATATTATAATTTTTTATCAGAAACAACATTATTTGTCTAAGATGAAGTTTAAAAAGCAGGAAAGCTAGTAGTAAAGAATATAAGATTTCCAAACAATTGCATTTGCTTACATTAATAAATGAGATACAATCATTTTAATCCATATCTTGAGAATACATCGAAATGATATGGAAAGTACATACAAATATAACACTAAATATTAGTGATACCCTAAGCCCGTGAGTAATGTCGCCGCTCCCAGGCCGGGTGAGTTGAGACCACCAGCATCGTCCCAGACATCGCGTATGTCTTTTGACCCCGATCCCATTACAAATATCCATACATATCTCACCGTATGCACTGTCACCCATATGCAACATTTCAAAAATTCTATATAATTTACACTTCTTGCAATGTAAGTAACAAAAACAAACGCTGAAGGCTTTCTATTTATTACCAACGCTAACGCTTCTAAATGCCAAAGGCGTTTAAGAACATAATTAAACGTAATTAATAAATTAAACAATGGCCAAGAGCGTAAACTAGAAAAAAAATATTAGACTAATTACAATGTTGCGCCACGTTCTACCATACTACCATACTACCATCTACTAGCTGCTAGTATTTGATATAGAATTAGCTTCACTTGCAATTAGTTGATTATTAACAAAACGAATATCGTCATGTGTTATAATTCCCAACAGAAAATTAATATAGATTTACAAACGACTTTTAACGTTAAAAGAAGAAGAGCACATTCTGGTAATTGTTTATATCCATATTTGTCGGTACCGTTATAATGAAGAGTTGAATTTATTTGCAACGATGAGGAGGCACAAGAACAATAATAATTTAATCATTCGTTTATTAATTGTTTGTATGTATGCGTATTTATTTACTGTAAATGGTAATCGGCATCATCGCATACTACATACAGGCACTGATTAAGTGATTACCCGAGTTCCAGTTTTAAAAACACGCATACTACAAGTTGAAAGGGGATAAATTAACGCTAAAATATGGTCCAAGTTGAAAAATTTTTGGTATGAAATGGTGTGCAAATTACAAACTGCAACGTACAATAAAATAAATTATCGGAAAAAATTCCAAAGCGCGCGCAACATTTTTCGGTCCTCTTGATTATACGCTTTTGCGAAAATCGAATAGTAGTGCGCGCATATATACCTATCTACCTACCTACATTTGATTTATCACCACCAATAAATTGTTTCAGGAATTATTCCAATTTTACACTTAAGTAATCACATTGTGTAAGAACTGTATCGTAAACCACAACAATCATTTTTTATTTCTTCTCTCTCTCTCTCTCTGTTTTTTGTTTTTATTTACTACATTCAACTGAATATTTCAATACAATGAAACAAACGTAGGTATTTAAATTTATAAGTAGTTTAATAGTTTATATCATGAAATTATATTCATATACTTTTGATTTAACATAAATTAAATATTAACTCTTTGATTCAGTTTTCTACTAGCAAAGTTGAAATAAATAACATTATTTTACAATGCAATACCAATTTTAGTTAACAAATTCTCAAAATTCAACTTGGTGCACTTTAATTTCATACCCATAAATAATTATTTTTGACTTTTGTGCTAGAACTCTTCAAAGATATTATAAGCGCATGCATTTATAAATAATATTTTCTTTGCTAAAAAAATGTGCGAGTCCTTAATATTCTTATAGCTCCACTGTGTGTATATGTCTGCAAAACTTCACTTTTTCATGTGCTAATTTGTCGTTTAAATTCCTTTTGCAAATAAGTATTATTACCTGGACAATTTCACAGCAAGCCTAATATAAATCTTAATTTGTTGTAGTAATTAGTTTGTGGAAATTGTTATCATTTATATATTTATAGCAATTTACCTATATTTTTGTTATACTACTTGACATGAAAAACTTTTATTATTATTATTGTTGACTAGAAAAATCAAATTTAATTTAAAAAATCTTCCGGGCATCGCATTACATAATCGATAGACGCTAACATCAAAAAACTCTATCTAACTTCTGTTTATTTTATTGATAAACCTTATTTTAACGTGTTTTGTATATAAAAATGGCTTTTTGTAGCATACGTTGATATTTTGCTATAAAATATTTAAAAAATTACACTATTTTACATCAAACTGTATATGAATTCATATTTAACATCTGCGAGGGCATTTCACACTATCTGTAATATCCTACATTTTTGATAAATATATTTATATTGAACATATTTGTATCAAACTTTTAAAGTTCATGAGAGCTATGTTTTTGCATTGTTCGTCCAAATTGGCATCGTATTACTATCGACAGACGCAAACATGAAATAATTCTATCTAACTCTACTGTTTATTATATTGATGAACGTTATTTTAACGTGTTTTGTATATAAAAATAACTTTTTGTAGCATACGTTGATATTTCGCTATAGAAAATTTAAAAAATTACACTATTTTTCATGAAACTTTATATTAATTCATATTGAACGTCTGTAAATCTGCAATATCCTAAATTTTTGGTAAATACCTTTATATTGAACATATTTGTATCAAACTTAAAGTTAATGAACGGTTTTGTATTGTTGGTCGAAAATGGATTATTAGAACAATTTATAGCTAACTATTGACAAATCTTATGTTCTAATTAATAATTCTCTAATACAACGGATTCACGCTTACATAAATAAATTAAAAAGAGAAATATGACGAAACATCACCATCACTACATTTGTATTAATTATTAAATTTTATATAGTATGGTAATTTATTATTAAAATCCACCTGATGTGAAAAATTGCAATTTTTACTATGATACTAAATATGTGAAATATTTAGCTTACATAATAGTTATAAATAACATATCTCACGATTGAACTATGTCATTGTATATTTATAATTCAATATTTTAAATATAAATTCCTTTTACATTTTATATAAATTTTACTATAAATTCTCAATTATAATAAATCTGCCAAAACATAAATCATATAAATGCCTGATTCGTATAGATTTTATCGCATAATTTTGTCTCGCATCGAAATTTCTTATGGGATATCTTTTTCGACCTGCGACGACGAAGAAGACGACGACTTAATGCATTAATGTATTTTAATTAGTACCTAAAATGAAGTGCTAAATACGGTTTCTAATAATCCATTTAGGTTTAGCTATACTACACGCATTATAAAAAAGAGAGACGCGCGCGATATTGAGAAAAAATATAGAGAACAACTTGGGTGGTTGTGTTACAAGGGCGCCAATTCTATGGATGGTAGACGCCGGCAGTTTACCATCAGACACGGACTCGTAGAAAAACTGTCGGCGAGTTAATTAACGCGTCTTGTCAGCGAATCATCATCTAATGACATACAGTAAACATAAGACACGTGCGTATCAATGGCCTTAGCTAGACGTAGCAGCACACATAAAAAGAGTTAATCATATTCGTACATAAGTTTTTTTTTCTACATGTGCCTACAAGCCAGCGTTCGAGCCAGCTCTAGGGTAATGTTCACTTGTTTTCTATATGGTAAACTACAGATCTGGGGCATCATGTACAAGAACGTTTAACTTACACTTAGGGCCTATTAAATGATGATACGATTGGAATATCAATGAGGAGTTTGAACGCAGCACATTGTTCGTTCGTTCGTTCGGTTTGCTTATTAAAATCAAGATGCATTTGCAATTAATGTAGGAGCATCAAGAGCCGCGTTTTCTAAGCAATAAAGCGCAGCCAATAATAAATTTCAATTGAATTAAATCGCGGAACGTTTTAGAATAATTTCTGTCGTCGGTAAATAGGCTTTGCTGTCCAAAGTCGTGAAGTTCTCTGAAGTTGCGGCAAAGTTGTCGGTGTCGTTGTCGTCGTAGTTACAGTACCTACCTCTCTACATATACACTACTTCTCTTGAACGATTCTTCGACTCGTCGACTCGTCGTTGTCGACCCGACCGGCTCGCTTGCTCATTGTGACAAAGTTGTTTTGCGCGTATTAAAAACGCGCGCGCTTCTCGAGATATTTCCGTTTTCTAGTTCAATTACGGCAAGCGCAATAAAATCTATGGAATGGCCCTTTCCTTTTACAAGCATTGCAAGACTGTGAAATCTTCGGTATGCAGAAAGTTATAGAAAACCGCTTCGATGCTATTCTTCTTTATCACCTCATGCAGTTTGAATTGGCATTGTGTGTGGTGAGCGCGCGTCTAAAATAGCTGAAAGCTGAAACTATGTAGTACAGTGTAGTCAGCGAAGTAATAGTATAAGCCATTCTTGTGTTGTTGGAGTAATTGTTCTCTAAAAAAAGTAATGCAATATATTTAACAGCACACTTTTACGGCAATCGCATTGCATATTTGTCCAAGATGAGAAATTTATGTAAATATTACTTCCACTACATGTGCTTCCAACTAAAAATAAGAGCGCGATCGCACGAGCGTCGAACGCAATCCTTTTGCATTCTTTTTTTCTTCCTCCTCCTTCTTCTTCTTCTTCTTCTTCTGCTTCTGCTGCTGCTTCGGCACTTTGCGCGTAACATTTTTTATACACATTTTGCTTGCTTGCGTATAATATTTAAAATACATGAGAAAATGATATTTATGAATATAGTAGTCATAAATACTAGCACATAAAGTACTTCCTCGCTTTTGCAACCAGTTATGGAATTATATAGGCAATCCCAAATACTATTAAAATGATTTTATTACACTTTACAGCAATATTTAACCAACTTTGTGCATTGTTCATTTTCATATTATATAATATTTTAATCACCTTTTGTAAAGAAACATTTTCGCCCATAATAAATTTATTTATACCTATCGTAAAAGTTGTCACGTCCCTTTACATTATATTTGCTTAAATTGCAAACATCGCTTTTTTCTTATTGCTACTTTAATTTCTTTAAGCACACACACACACGAATTATTGTATATTTTATCGCAATAACCAATGACATTCAAAACGCTGCTTCGTTTTCAACTTGCGCAATATTTTATTACTCTTTATTTTTTAGAGTAAAAAAATTAATTATCTTGATTATTTATTTTTACAATATTTTAGAATGTTTTTATTAACTCTTCCTATATTGTCTGTCTGTCTGTGTGTATGTATAAACACTTGATAAGAAATAAACTTTTATCAAAACGCAGACAAAACCGATCCTTTGAATTGAATTGAATTTACGCCAAGTGAATCTATGATACATGTATGACAATGGTCATAACTTCTCGTTTGAGCTTTTATATTAAATTTAAAGTTTTTATGCAATGTTTGTCTACTTTTTGCTATAAATAGAAACGCTTAGGTTTACCTGTAATACTTGTACGAAATCGTGTGAAAATTGAACAAAAAACCATCTGATGGGACAATTGTAACAGTTAAATTATTATCAAAAATCGCATGTAAATTTACCAAATAATATTGAATTATTTCTATCACCAATGTTAGCTGAATTAGGGATTTTTCAGTAATTTATTGTTGCCTGTTAAATTTTTAAATATTACAAAAACTTTATGAAAGAAGCAAATCTTCAGGATCCTAATTGCCGATTAAAACATAATGATCTACAGGAAATAAAGTACTTGATGATTAAACAAACGCTACTTATCAAAGATAATCATTTTTTATGCATCCATCCTAAACATTTTATTTATATTTTTTATTTTTGTTAAGTTAAAATGTAAAAAATAATAAAGCCCGCTATTCTAGATGTTCAAATACAAATATATTTTATAATTTACAATTGCATCATATTTTTGCTGCTGCTGCTGCTGTTGTTGTCGTTGTTGCAAATTACATATAATTTAAATTAATTTCCCACAAATGTGGCATTTATTCATTACACACAAAGCAAAATATTATAGCATAACAAATTGATAAATTTATTATAATTACAAGTTTAATTATTTAAAGAGTAAAAATTTTTATGGTTTACTAGAATATAATATCTCCAACAACAACAACAATAATTTTTATCAAATTAAAATAAATTTAAATTAGCTTTGGTGAATTCCATAAAAGTGCATCGTTATAAATTCATTAATTCAACATTTAATTAAAAACATTTATTGTTTAGTAGACCTTTTATTCAAATTTTCATAAATTTAATATAATTTAATAATAATATACATTAAATGTTATTGCCGGTTTCATTTTAATCTTCATAAATTAAAATTGTCTTGTGCGAGGTTATGCTTTTACTAATAAATAAAATTTATTTTAATTTAAAGATATTTTTTATAAATAGGGGAAAGTTGGATAATGCCGCAACATGGTCTATTTTAAAAATGATTAAGTGTTGAGATCAGAAAAACGCATCAGTACATTGCAAACATGGTGTAAGCTAACATAATGCAAAATAACGATGGTTTCTCAACAAATAAATTAGCAGCCCTTGCATATAATATTACGTGTTTTCAGTTGCAACTAAAATGTGCATCAAAATTAAAATCAAGTTATTTCTATATATAATAATTACAGAATATTTTAAGATATAATTTGCACTATATTGCGCTTCACATCTTCTTGAAATAAAATTTGTCCAACGGGGTAACGTTCCTAGTTTAATTTGATATAAATTTGGAAAAGACAACGAATGATGATCTAGATGTGAATTATGTTCGGGATGGTCCATACGGAATGCAGTTTACAGGACATCCCTGATAATTAGAAATCTGATTTTTGTATATTTAACGACAAGTTTACAACATGTAGCTTTTTTACCTATTTTATTTTTTTTAATGTATAAAATCTGAAACGATACAACACGAAACAACAGTATAAATTATTCTCGAGCAGTAAAAATGATCTAATATTATATTATATAAAGCGAGTTATTTATAAATATTTTTATGTATCAATTAAAATGCTGGCAGATATTTGCTGTGATAATAAACGATGCAAAAGTTATGGTGTTAAATTAATATAGCTATTAGTTTCACAATATAAATTTCAATTGCACTCTATCCACACTTGAAATTATTTGCTCTAGTCATGCAACATTACTTGCTATACTAATCAGGTGTGGAATTTATTACTAAATTTATTCAACTTAAACAGAATAATGTTTATGTGAAAGAATTTGATTAGGAAGTTGTATATAGGTATGTATATATTTTCGTTTCGACTTTAGACCAATTATGGATTTGATACTTTATTACATGTCAACATTTTTTAACAGTAATTAATACAGCCGATTTTCAATTAATTACAAGTTTTTTATATTCTAATTTGTAAAAGCGCGCGCGTTTGCGAGATGCTTTCCAACTAGTAGGTGTAGGTTTATTATTAATAATTTATCTTATATTTAATATATATATTTTTTTGTTGATACGCCATTGTGAAATTTCGCTTTCTAACCCAAAAAAATTAATTTTTATCAAATACATGCATCTCAAATTTTTGAATAAATGTAAAGCTATGTTGAAATGCTAATAAATATCAAATTTAGGAAATTATGAATGCTTATTAAAAATAATATAAGAGACAATTCTCTAAATTATTACGAAATAATGGAAATAATATCCGCATGCGATTGGGACGAATACAATCGATACTGCTTTCTCATCATACCTATTATTGTTGTTGTTCGAAACAGAAATGACAATGTATTTTTTTTTTTCGTCGAGAAAATATGGAACGCACCGATAAATAAATTACATCATAGTCGATGATAGTAAAAGCGGGTTTGAATTTATGACAAAGTGGCGGTTGCAATCTCTAGAGATGTGGGGATAGCAAAAAATCAAAATTCTGTACTTCTGAATTCAAATAGAAACAGCTTTCTTGCACATAAACCTTTTTTGCAATTTTTAAGCGCAGCAAAGAGGTGGTGCATCAAAAAATTTTAAAATTGCTGGTGTAATACAATAATTCTCAAAGTAGATGTTTTAGCGCCCCTAAGAACGTCGTATAAATATGTGGAAAATCATATATTGGATAAATGAGTTTCTTTTGAATTTGAATACGCATTTTTGGATTACAAAAGGGTTTTAGGATCTGAATGTTTGAGAATCACTATTGCTAGATATAAGATTATTAGATTACCTAAATTAATTTTGAAGGAAATTCAGTTTGAACAATATTTAAAAGCGTGCTAGCAATGAATAAAATAATATAAAATTTATGGGCTATCGATATATCTAACTAGCCCAATCCGTCTTCAATGGTTGTATATATAAAGCACAGCTAAATGATTATCTTTTATTGCTTTATGAATGCAGTAATATATTACAATCAATACGATGTTTATATATACTAGTATAAATGTATGTATGTATGTATGTATGTATGTATGTGAGAAGGGGGCAGTCGACCTCCAAGGTCTGTGTCATTTCAAATACATCTTTACGCTTTCTGTTTTTATTTATAATAACAGGACTTGCGGGACATACCGATCGATTCAGAAAAAAAAAAATTTTTGATACGCTTATTTCGATTTTCTAAAATAAATAACAATCTTACTTAAATTGCGTGTAAGTCAGTGAATTAATTTCTAAACACATGATTTGGGTCTGATTGGAAATTGAAATAGATCTTACTTCTATTTATAATA
>JARJDW010011678.1:0-13323 GCA_030264715.1 Adinopsis sp. GC000173
GGAAGCGTTTCCGGCACCGTTTCACGGCATCCACATCGTCAATCCCGTATCGTGGACGGATAAGATCATCGACGTGTTGGAGCCGTTGATCAAACCGGAATTTAGAAATCGCGTAAGTGAATTTCGAGTCGTTTCGTTGCTTTCTTGCCTTCGTCGACCAGTTTTTCGGCGTTTTTGGCATGAAACAAATGTGCCAACTGCAAGAGAAAACTATAAAAAAAGTTTTTTGATAACTTTTTAGACAATCTATGTATATTTAACTTGTTTTTTTAGCTGAAAGTGCATTACGACATGCAAACGCTCTACGACATCATCCCCCGCGAACTCTTGCCCAAAGAAATTGGCGGCACGAGCATATCCGCCTACGAATATCACAGTAAGAACACACTCGTTCGTACAAAACATGCAGCAAGCAATTTATTTATTATTCATTGTTTTAGAGGAAGGATGTAAGAAGATAGTCGATTACGTCGATTTGATACGCGAAGAGGATGAGTTACAACGACAGTTGGATGAGAGTAAGCGAGTTGGCAAGCCGCACGTCAACGTTGACTATTTGCAGAATGTGGATGGACGCATACACAATCTACAATCGCTTTACTAAATATAAATGAAATACTAAATTGGTTGAATGTATGAATGGTTGCGGCACTACAACGATACTATAATATAATATACGTGGCTGGTCCAAAAAGTTTCCCAGGCAAAAAATTGCAAAATATTGAGTTGAGTTGAGACTTTTTGTACCGCCCTCCTATAGTAGTGTATTAATATATAAGCAAACTAGAGGCAATAAATGGTGCAACTACATAGTTTTAACGATAAAATCAAACATAAAGGCACCGAAAAGTGACAAAAAGTTGAAAAAGATTGAACTTTTCGGACGATCCACGTATTCCTGTATTAATTTAAGCATAAATATTCAATATACATAAAAAACGAAGCAATAAAGGAACAAAATATAGATAGAAATCCCAAAAAATACGAAAATATTAAAAACACTTGTACGTTTTTGCTGACCCACGTAATCCTGTATTAATTTAAGCAAGTCAATTCAATCTACATAAAAAACGAAACAATAAGGGAGCAAAATGTACATGGAGATGCTGAAAAACACGAAAAATAACGAAATGTGACAAAAAAAGATTGAACTTTTCGGACGATCCACGTATTCCTGTATTAATTGAAACATTTGAAGCAATAAATATTCAATCTACATAGAATAACGGAACGGAATATTCAGAGATGCCAAAAAACACGAAAAATAACAAAATGTCTTACTGGAAAGTAATTTTTAGGCAACCCAATCAACATTTACATATATTTTTTAATAATTATTGTAAATGTATAATAAAACTTGCTGGATTTTTTATGTAAGTAAAATTGATTGATTTCCCACACTCTGTAGTGTAGTACACCATAGTGCGAATATTAATGATACGAGATCGATGCTGACGATGACGTTTGTCGCTTGCAAAAACCAGCAAAACACATTTAATTGCGATTTAATGCATTTTCTAACATAATAACACCATTTTTTTTCTCCAATGTGTCGTACGATCGCGTACATATATGTAAATTACCGTCTCCTGTCCACCTTTGTAACATCTTCGCCAGTATATAAATATATGTCGCACGCGTATATTGTACGACGACAAAATCATGAAGCACGTCGCGCTCGATGCGCTCTACGACAGCTTTGCGCCGAAGCTGACGCGGCGCGATGTCGCCGAACTGCAGAAATGGTTGCGATTGCAACCGCACCTACCAGAGCTACGCGAATTGCACCTAATTGCAGCGTTGGTGAGTTGTAACTATAGTTTGGAGAAGGCGAAACGCACGATTGATGCTTTTATTACGCTAAGAGGACGCGCGCCGGAGATGTTTTTGAATCGAGATCCGAACGCCGAGTTGGTGAAGCAGTGTCTCAGCACAATGCAAGTATAATTAATTCATTTAGTATTTTTTAGATGGTAATTTAATTGCACAAAACATTGATTTTTTAGTTTTTCCGAACATTTTTGTTGTTTTTTTACGAGGCTGGACTGAAAAGTTGCAACGAAATTGCACAAAACATCAAATTTTCTAGTTTTCCAAACATTTTTGTTGTGTTTTTACAAGGCTGGATTGAAAAGTTATAACAAAATTGCACAAAACAGCAAATTTTCTAGTTTTTCAAACATTTTTGTTGTTTTTTACGAGAGTGGATTGAAAAGTTACAAGAAAATTGCACAAAACATCAAATTTTCTAGTTTTCCAAACATTTTTGTTGTCTTTTTACAAGGCTGGATTGAAAAGTTATAACAAAATTGCGCAAAACATCAAATTTTTTAGTGTTTCCAAACATTTTTGTTGTTTTTTGCGAGGCTGGACTGAAAAGTTGCAACAAAATTGCACAAAACATGGAATTTTCTAATTTGTTCGAACATTTTTGTTGTTTTTTACGAGGCTGGACTGAAAAGTTACAACAAGATTTCACAAAACATTGATTGTTTGCGTTTTTCAAACATTTTTCTGTTTTTTACGAGGCTGGACTGAAAAGTTATAACAAAACTTCGAAAAACATCGCTTTTTTTAGTTTTTCGAACATTTTTCGGTGAATTTCACTGTTTTTTGGGTTATTATTGACGAATTTCAATGTTTTTGTCTTACTATCCTTGAATTTCACCATTTTTCGATGAATTTGACTGTTTTTTTTTTGTGTTTTAGGTTGTTTTGTGCGATGCCCCGTACAACACCGGAAGGCCACATGATCGCCTTCGTCAAGATCCTCGACGCGAATCCGGATAAATACGATTGCAATACATGCGTTAAAATTGCAACAATGGCAATTAGCGTGTATTTGGAAGAACACGGGCCGATACTGGGTTATCACGCCATTGTCGATTGCACCGGCGTCTCGATGAAGCATGTCGTCAAGACAAACATTGTTACCGTTCGTAAAGGATTGCAATTCTTGCAGGAAGCCTTTCCGGTGCCGTTGCAAAGCATACACGTTGTTAATGCCGTACCGTGGATTGATCGCATTGTCGACGTCGGACGACCGTACATCAAAGCAAACCGGCTAAAATTGTTACACATCCACCCAGAAGGCGATAACGAATCGATTTTCAAATATTTCTCGAAAGATTTGCTACCGGACGAACTAGGTGGGACGTGTGGCAATGCAATGGAGTTGCGTAATGAAGTCGTTGCGTCCATGTACGATCCGGAAGCGATTGAGCTGTATAAGATTGAGGATGCAATAATTGCCGATGAGAGCAGACGGCCAGCGAAAGCCTATTTTAAGCCGGATAATTTATTCGGCGTTGAGGGTACGTTCAAACGCATCGAATTGGATTAAAATAATTTGCTTGATTAGTGCTGTTATATACGAAGCTCGTCCGATAAGTTTCCAACTTACTCAATAACTTGTGGTTTTTGCAACATTTTCATGGTTTTCGTGGTTTATTCACGTTTCGTTGATTTTTACGACGTTTAAGCGAATTTCTTGCCTTTTCCCGTATGTATTTGCAACTTTTTCGTGCTTTTTCATAGTTTATTGCCAGAGTTTCGTTGATTTTTACGATTTTTTGAGTATTTTTGCCATTTTACCAAAAAAGTAACAGAAAAAAACACCAGAAAACGTAAAAAAAACAAGAAATAATGAAAATATTGTTGGAAAAAGTAAGAAATGTTGAAAAATTGTTAGGAAATTTGGAAACTTATCGGACTATTCATGTATATCTGCCGATAAGGACAAAAAAGGCTGCTTGTGGTGATCTGGGGCTCTTGAATTTGGCACAAAAAGAAGAAAGGAAGAGAAAAGAATGCCCTGTGATTGCCTCGGCGCTTATACATCCAAACTGACACTGATGATGTGTCATCACAGCTGCATTTGTTTCTATCTATACATGGCATTCACCCAGCAATTAAATCGCAATTATGACATGAACCGGCAACAAATGCCAATTTATGATTAATGATCATTGTTGCCATACATTACGTTTCAAATTTTGCCCGTGCTTTTTATTTATCTGCTTTTAATTGTTGTGTAATAACTATATACGCGTGCGAGAGAGCGAAAATTGATAAGTAACGCTCTATAACAGCGCTTCTCAATCATCAAAACAATCTGTTGTGTTTTGCTTTGCTAATTGAATTAAATAAATAATTACATATATATGAATTGTGTTTTTTAATTATACGTAGGTTGGCTGATAAGTTTGCCAAACATTTTTTAGTGATTTTCGCTATTTTGTGCGATATTTTCGTAGTTCAGAGACAGAAATGAGGAGGAAAATAAAGAGAGAGTACAGACTGAGGGTGTTTTGTTAATATACATGAGTTGCTTGATAAGTTTACGAAAATTTGTTATTTTTTTGTGATTTTCGCTATTTTGTGCGATATTTTCGTAGTTCAGAGACAGAAATGAGGAGGGAAATAAAGAGAGAGACAGCGAGAATGCAGAATGCGGGTCTTTTGTTAATATACATGAGTTGCTTGATAAGTTTACGAAAATTTGTTATTTTTTTGTGATTTTCGCTATTTTGAACAATATTTTCGTAGTCCAGAGACAGAAATGAGGAGGAAAATAAAGAGAGAGTGCAGAATGCGGGTGTTTTGTTAATATACATGAGTTGTTTGATAAGTTTACGAAAATTTGTTATTTTTTTGTGATTCTCGCTATTTTGAACAATATTTTCGTAGTCCAGAGACAGAAATGAGGAGGAAAATAAAGAGAGAGTGCAGAATGAGGGTGTTTTGTTAATATACATGAGTTGCTTGATAAGTTTACGAAAATTTGTTATTTTTTTGTGATTTTCGCTATTTTGTGCGATATTTTCGTAGTCCAGAGACAGAAATGAGGAGGGAAATAAAGAGAGAGACAGCGAGAATGTAGAATGCGGGTCTTTTGTTAATATACATGAGTTGTGCTTGATAAGTTTACGAAAATTTGTTATTTTTTTGCGATTTCGCTGTTTTGTACAATATTTTCGTTACTCAGAGACAGAAATGAGGAGAGAAATAAAGAGAGAGACAGCGAGAATGCAGAATGCGGGTCTTTTGTTAATATACATGAGTTGTTTGATAAGTTTACGAAAATTTGTTATTTTTTTGCGATTTTCACTGTTTTTGCGATATTTTCGTGGCTCAAAAAGAGAAACGAGGAGAGGAAATAAAGAGAAAAGCAGGGAGAAGGGAAAAATCTACTTAATACTCACTTCCCCTCTTTCTTTCACTCGCTTTTTTGCCTTATATTTTCTCTCTCTAAATTTTCCCCTCATTCCTCTGTCCATCTCTCCTCATTTCCTCAAAGATCATTGTTAATGAAGCGATTTGTTATTTTTTTTTGTTTTTTGAGAATCACTGCATGCCTTGATCGATTACACATTAACGATCGCACAATTAAATAGCAATTTGCTGCGCGATTTTGTATGCTGTGGCCCGGGTACTTACTTTGCACCATATAACACGCACGCAAACGCAATAAAACGGCGGCCGGTCAGCCTTGGACACCTTGCTTACTTGATATAGCGCTATAAAAAACACTAAAGCGAATCAGTCGAATCATTCCGTCATTATCAGTGTACGCAACAACATGGTGGCAAAATTGCAGCATGTAAAGGTGGACGATCTGTACACCCGTCTACCGGAGTTGAAACGTGAAGATATTGAGGATTTTGATAAATGGGTGAAGATGCAACCGCACATACCCGAGATGAAAGGTGTTGAAAACCCAAAAAGCGTAATAAATTACCTAATATTTATATGTTTTGTAGAATTATATCTGATTGCAACGTATGTGAGTTGTGGGTATAAGATGGAGGCGGCCAAGCAGTGTCTGGATAATCTGTTAACGATTCGTACACATGCGCCTGAGATGTTTTTGAATCGCACCATGAGCGATCCAGATCTTGTACTCGCGCTCAAAACATGGTAAGTGTCGATAATACATAACTACCAATGATTTCTTAGGATATACCATAATAAGGATAAGTAATCCCCAAAAACCGGTGGTAGTCAACATCTGATAGTCTCCAAAAAAATGAGAAATTGGGCTTATGAGGTGGTCGGTCAAGCAATCTTGTAAATTTTGCATCTTTAAGCCCAAATCTGCAACCACACTAATTCATAGAAATAAGCAAAACGTGAAAAGAGTAGCTAATCTGATGGTAATTAAGCTTATATGGTGGACAAGTCGACAATCTTCTAAATTTTGTATCTTTAAGCCCAAATCTGCACTACTGCTTCCTCAAAATAAGCAAAAGAAGTAAAAACAGTAGAAAAATAAATTATCTCTGAAAATTGAAGACAGACTATATAAAGACCAAGTAATCAAGTGAGTT
Source organism: Adinopsis sp. GC000173 (assembly GCA_030264715.1). Classification (NCBI taxonomy): domain Eukaryota; kingdom Metazoa; phylum Arthropoda; class Insecta; order Coleoptera; family Staphylinidae; genus Adinopsis; species Adinopsis sp. GC000173. Next base: position 6,330 of record JARJDW010011678.1, read on the forward strand.
AAGACTAAAGACCAGTGATCGGGAGGGCAATTTCTTCAAAATTTGCTATTTAGACTCATATTTACACCACTGTTAAAATACAAAAATTGATTCAAACAGAGTAATATTAGGCAATATATAATAGATAACCTCCAAAGACCAGTGATGCTCAATACCAAATGGCCTCTATCGTCCACCAATGAGGGCAATCTTTTTTGACAAAATTTGGCCAAATTGCTTACAAGCAAAATCGATTAAATATAAATATAGCAATAAATAATAATAATCAATGTCGGAATCTTGAAAATTTGGCATTTAGACCCATATTTACACCACAACTGCAAATTGGCCTGCTTGAATGCAAAAACGCAATAAGAAAGTAAATAATAATAAATTTTTAACTTGTTTACGTATCGATACATATTTATTTATACATCGATAATTGTTTTTACGCGTTTTTTTCCGAGACCCGAGACGACTTTTAATTGCATTGCATTTAAAACATAGAAATAGATTGCCAGCCAATATGCGTGTGTGTATGTTTACATAATAAATAAGGCTGACGAGTGAGTGAGTTTTTTTTTGAATGTGTATTTATTGTTACAATCCTTGGCCCCCCATCAATTAAAAATTCATCATAATTTAATCTTGGCAATCAAAGTTGTTTTTCGGTCGACATTTATTAAAACTTCATCAAACTATTAATTAATTTAAGGTTTTCGGTAATTAAAATTGTTGTTGTAAAAATTAACGAACAAAACAATGGCTGGAAACTTTTCGGACCACCCTCGTATATGCCAGAGTGTCTCTATTTTCACTCACTTTTTTTTCTTTTTTAGTTGTATTGCAATAATGCCAAACTACACCCCCGAAGGCCATGTTATCTGCTACCTCAAACTGATCGACACGAATCCAGATAATTGGAGCTTCAATTACGGCATTAAAATTCTCACAATGGCAGTGACACTCTTCATGCACGAATTCGGCCCTATTACCGGCTACTACATCGTACTGGACGTCAAAGGCGCTTCGTTAAAACATCTACTAAAAACCAGCGTGATGTCAGTCAAAAAAGCGCTAATATTCTTACAGGAAGCATTTCCTGTCCCAATTATGGGCTGTCACTTCGTCAATGCCGTATCGTGGATGGATAGAATTATTGATTTCGTAAAGCCATTTATCCTACCCGATTTAATGCAGAAAGTAATTATTAATTAATACGTGTCTTGTCCGAAAAGTTAGTAATTTTGTTTAATTTTCAGCTTCATGTGCATGCCGGTGATAATGCAACGCTGCTAAAGTTTCTGCCGAAAGATGTGCTGCCTAGTGAGCTGGGCGGGACGTGCGGATCAGGCATTGATTGCCATAGTAAGTATTAAATATACAAAGCAGTTCCGAAAAATTACGAAATTGTATTTTTTGTAGATAAGTTTGTGCAAAAGTGTCACGACAACAGCGAACTGTTTCTGATTGAAGACAAACTGGTCGTCGATGAGAGCAAGCGGCAAAAAAAGTCTTACGTGAGCGATGACAGTATATTCGGCGTGCAAGGCTCTTTCAAGAAAATTGACTTCGATTAAGTGTATAAAAGTGAGATAAAAGATGTATAAATAAGTTATAAATTAGGTGTATGTAATTTAATTTTAATTTCTACGTTTAATAAAGTCAGCTTTAACATATACACTAGTGTTTAACTGTTAGCGAACAGGTACCATTACATTTATTAAGAAAATGTTCGCTATTATTTGAACGCGACTGTACAAATATATTTTGAGAATAAGCAAATCTGATGATATGTATTGCAATACGTAACAATTAAAACGCAATCACGCAATGAACAAGCGCAAATTCGTGCAATACGATTAATGCAGGTAAATTTATTACTGTACTCACATAGTGGTCAGCCTTGAATCATCTATAAAAACGTATTTTGGGCAGAGCTGATTCGCGCAGTCAGTCAGTATTAGTAGATCATCAAATAATGGTGGTGAAATTGCAGCAGGTGAACGAAGACGATCTCTACGATCAATTTCCCGAGATGAAGCGTGCGGATATCGATGCGTTTCGCCAGTGGGCCGGGATGCAACCACATTTTCCCCCAGTCACAGGTGGGTGTCATTTCTTGTATTATTACAATTGTGGCGGCATTAAAACGTGCCTTTTCAGCACTAGAGCGCTAAAAGAGTGTACTGACTACTTATTTCTCTATAGAATTGCATCTGATTGCCGCCTACGTGAGTTGCAGCTATAAAATGGAAGCGGCCAAACGCTGTCTGGATAATTTGCTCACCATCCGCACACACGCACCCGAATTGTTTCTGAATCGCAGCATGAGCGATCCGGATATTCAGCTCGCCCTCAAATCCTAGTAAGCAAATACAATATTGTCACTAAGCAAATAATTAATGGATATTATTAGTTAGCTGTTGTTTAGACCAGTGTGGAAGGAAGGTCGACGAGTTAAATGAAGTTTTTCGACTATTAGTAATACTAAATGTGTTCGATATTTAATTTAATTGCGAAAAGCAAAAAAAACGACATCAAAACAACAACAACCGCTTATTTATAATCCTTGGCCCGTAAAGTTTCAATTTTTTTTTTTAAATATTTATTTATTATTAATTGAACAAAAAAAATGTATGTAATTAGTAATGCAGTAATAATTGATTGGATTTTTTATTTTTAAAAAAATAAAGCTTGAAACATTTCGGACGAGCCACGTATATTATACTCTTTATTTTTTTTGTATAGTTGTTTGGCTGTAATGCCAAATTGTACACCTGAAGGACACGTGGTAGGCTACTTAAAGTTGCTAGATACCAATCCGGACGTATGGAACTTTAACGCCGGCATCAAGCTTATGACAATGGTGGTGTCGCTCTTCATGCACGAACACGGCCCGATTGCCGGCTATCACATCATCTTCGACGTGAAAGGCTCTTCGTTGAAACATTTACTAAAAACCAGTGTTATGTCAGTGAAAAAGGCATTAATTTTCTTACAAGAAGCATTTCCTGTTCCAATTATCGGTTGTCACGTCGTCAATGCGGTGCCGTGGATGGATAAGATTATCGATTTTGCGCGACCGTTCGTTTTGCCCGATTTAATGAAGCTGGTATAGACATTTAAATAGTTTCAAAAGCTTGAAACTTTTCGGACTGACCACGTATATTATTAATATATATATAAGGATCGTCCGATAAGTTAACGACTTCTTATTCTTATTATTAATTGTTTTAGTTGCATATACATGGTGGCGACAATGCGACATTACTAAACTTCCTCCCCAAACACGTACTACCTACAGATATTGGTGGCACGTGCTGTCCGGCAATCGATTGTCATTGTAATTATTAAATTATTCATCCTCAATCGATGTAATTTCTGTTTTTCATTTATATTGTAGATGAATTTGTGCGGAAATGCCACGAAAACAGCGAATTATTCCTGCGAGAAGATTTACTGCTGGTTGATGAGAGCAAACGGCCGAGCAAGTCGTATGTGAGCGATGATAGCATGCTTGGAGTGCAGGGGTCGTTCAAAAAAATCGAATTCGATTAATAAATGATACATGGATGGGTTGACAAGTTACAGACAACATTTTTTATTATTTTGCCAAAATTTTAGCGTTTTTTGCTGTTTTTGGCAATTTTTGTCACATTTTTTGTGATTTTTGCAATTTATCTGACGTTTTGTATGTTTAATTGTAAAATAGCAGACAAAAAAAACATAAAAAGTTGAAGATTTATCAGATTTATATATATTTGGTGCTTGTTTGGTTGCCTATCAATCAATCAAAGCGTGTAACCTTAAACTAGATAATTTTTTTAATTAGTAGACGATGCTGCTCGCCATGAAAACGAATTAATAGACATAAAACAGTTTAAATTAAGTCTTGTACGATAATAATATGCATAAATTGAGTTTTTTTAAATCTATGCTTGTTTGGTTGCCTACAAACGCATATCATATTAAATATTGTTTCTACCAATTCATATAAACTTGTTTTTATTAATAATTTTCTTACACATGCAATCAAACTTGGCATTCACCTTGAAGTCGTCACACTGCGTATGCAGCAATAGCAAACAAAAATCTGTAAAATTCATTCCCCCCGATGAATAAAATCGACGTTGTGCAAGTGTGCGTTATCATCGCCGATTGGAAAATTGATGGATGATGGTAATCGTGGTCATAATCATCACCCACAACAAAATCAACAAACAACCTTCGCGGCGGGCGGCCGGAAAACGCTGGAGGTCGGGCAGGCAATAGTGCAGTATGTGTGTGTATTCATTGTCACTTACGATTAGTAGTTCGTTGTGCGTGCGTTCTGTGATTACATAATAATAATGCCAGTGAACGTATTAGAGGTGTATGCGAACGATGCGCGCCTGAATCGCGCCGATGTACTGCAGCTGCTGGAATGGTGTAACCTGCAACCGCATCTTCCACCGCTCGATGGTAAGTAAAATTACATAATACCTAATATACGAGGCGGTTTTGATAAGTTTCCAGGTGGTTTTACATCTTTTTGCTGCTTTTTCTTCAATATACGAGTGTGGTTTAATAAGTTACAGAGTTTCTCAACAAAATTTTCACTGGTTTCTTGTCATTTCATATCTCATTGCTGCTTTTTTCTCCAATACACGAGTGTGGTTTGATAAGTTTTTGACTTTCCCAATAAATTTTTCACTTTTTTGGTATTTTTCGCTATTTCTAGTAACTTTTCGTGTTCTTTTACAATTTTTTCCCCTTTTTATCTTCTTGTTTTGTTTCCGACTTTCTCCAACAAGTAAATTTCATGCGTCTTTTTCTCTGTTGCAGAGCTGGCATTGACGGCGTTCATGGTCGCCGGCAACTACAGCAGCGAAACGGCGAAAGCGCGCATCGATAAGTGCATGACGATACGCACCCTTTGTCCGGAGTTCTTCACCAATCGCAATCCGTTCGATAAGGAGATGGAAACGTGCCTCAAAACCGTGTAAGTACGAAGCAGTTTTGCTAAGAAATACAAAAAAAAATGTGAAAAAGAAGCTCGAAAATGTAAAAAAACTTTAACTTTTCGCTGATTTTTGTCACTTTTCGTTGTTCTTTAAATCTTTTTCATGTTTCTTCGCTGCTTTTTTGTAGTCTTTCGCTGTTTTTTACAACTTTTTACTGGCTTTAATGCTTTCTGCTATTTTATTTTGTTAATTTTCACGTTTTAGGGTAAAAAAGCATGAAAATCTTGTAGAAAACAACGAAAAACACAAAAAAGTGCAAAAAAAATCAGTGGACTAGTCCATAAATCGATCAATTTCAATCGTCCTTTTAATTCTCATGTCCCGAACAAGCAAAACTAGTTAATAATCTTACCTCCATCGATAGTATGTTCTGCCTCATGCCGCAAAAAACGCCAGAAGGCTACGGCATCATCTACAATCGCCTCATCGACTCGAATCCGGACAACTACAATTGCATCGCGGCAGCAAAAATAGCCGACATGGCGATGACCGTATACCTACGCGAAAAGGGTCCTATTAAAGGATATATACTTATCATGGATGTACAAGGCTGTTCCTTGGCGCATTTATTTAATGTCAGCTTCGTGACGATGAAGAAACACATGCTTTACATGCAGGAAGGAGTACCGGCGGTGTTTAAGGGGATTCACTACGTCAATGCAGTCTCATTCATGGATAAAATTCTCAGCATGGTCAAGCCGCTTATGAAAAAAGAACTCATCGAATTGGTATGTGCTTTGTATTATACATTCATGTTCATCGCATAGCGAACATCAACTGGCTTAAATGTATGGACATTTGTTCGCTATGACATGAACACGAATGTACAAATAGTTAAAATTAATCATTAATAATTATATTCTATGTTAAGTTGCATGTTCATCATGGCAACAACGAGACGCTGCGCAAACACATTCCGCTGGATTGTATACCGAGCGAATTAGGCGGTCAGGGCGCTTCCGGCATGGCGCAACATCGTAATATGCGACCACATCGCACAACAAATCACCGTGACTAATCGAAATCTAAATCATTTGCAGATGAATTAATTAAGCTGCTGCATGAGTATAAGGATTGGCTGATTAGCGAGGAGAAGTTGGTGGTGGATGAGACGAAGCGGCCGGGTAAGCCGACGAATCCGGACGAGATGTTTGGCGTTGAAGGGACGTTCAAAAAATTAGACATTGACTAATTTATAACAACAACAACTGCAAATACGTTTTTGGAATAATGAATAATTGACACGTGGAAATAATACGAGGGATTTTCGTTCTTTTTCTATGTTTTTCATTGATTTCAAGCGAAAGAAGCGTGAAAATTGATGGAAAACGACGCTATTAAACGCCAAAGACAAATTGCATTTAAAAATCGTGTTTTTCATGCAATTTTCATGCTTGTTTCGTTTAAAATCAATGAAGGGTGTCTTTACCTTGCTATTTTCACGTCGGAATGCGTGAAAATGTGATTCTAACCTCGAAATGGATTTTATTGTTTAAATCTATGCTTGTTTGGTTGCCTATTAAAGGGCGTAAAACAAAATTGCTAATAATACACAAAAATAGCAAAAAATCTGGCGAAAGTCATGTGATTCAAGTATATTTAATCGATTTATCCCCTTAACTCTAGCTTTGTACACAAATTCGTTAATAATTAGAATAGAATGTGTAATAAACGATTAATGCTTATTTGGTTGCCTGCAAACATGCATATCATATTAAATATTCGCCTTTCTAGCAATTCATATAAACTAGTTTTTATTAATAATTTTTCTCACACATGCGTATGTATATTATTACACAATAGGCAATCAAACTTGGCATTCACCTTGAAGTCGTCACACCGACCATGCAGCAATAGCAAACAAAAAAAAAAGTGAAATTCATTCCCCCCGATGAATAAAATCGATGTTGTGTAAGTGTGCGTTATCATCGCCGATTGGAAAAATTAATGGATGGTGGTAATAATCATCAAAATCAACAAACAACCTTCGCGCTGGCCGGCCGCGAGAT
>JARJDW010011679.1:0-21212 GCA_030264715.1 Adinopsis sp. GC000173
GCTTTCGGATTATTTGCATCCATCATTAACGCGCGCCGTTTCCTGATTAGTTTAACCTGCGCTGGATCGCGCTTCAGCCCCTTCATCTTGCGCGTCTGCAGCTTATTGATGTCTTGCTTGCCGAGATGTACACGTCCCTCCTTATTACCAAGAGGAGTTCTTCGTAAGTTCTTATGTTTAGCGGCACTGATAAGTTTCGGTTGTTTCAACGCCAATCTAAGTAGATCTTCGCTGGGCAATTTGCTACGTCGCAATGAAAAATCTACGCGAGGCCCTACAAAATTGACTTACTTAGCTGTGTTACGACGCAATAAAATGACAACTTACCCATTTCTTCTAGCTCGATCCGCGGAGTTTTCATTCCAGACTTTTTCATGCAAATCTTGTACGAACGTAGCAGTATTTTACCCACGCTATTGACTGTAAAGCTAAGTGCGTGTTCCAATCCCTGTAATCTAATCGCATCTACATGCTCCCTATGAAAAAAATCTATGAAAATTGACTTTAAGTGCTTCAACTCTTGGCTTTGCTCCCACTCTGGCCCGTTGAACACTAATAATGGCTTACAACCCAGAGTAATTTTGGAACCAACAAAACAACGCATTGAATTTAATCCCTCAATGCCTAATTCAACCATATCGAGCAGCGTGTAGTCGAACATGCGTCCAATCACTAAATTATCCGGACGTTTTTTACTATGTGAACCAATCACAAATAGGGTCGAATCACTTTTACGGCACATATCTTCTACGAGAGTTGGATTCTCAAATACGGTGATGTCATGTTTGCGTGACAATCTTTTACCATCCGGCTTCTTTAAATCGTATAAATTCGACATTAAATTACGCACATTTTCTGAGGTTTTGCGCCCTTGGAGGAATAGCGCCTGTTTTACACCCTCATGTATCTGTGGTTCACGTTTTAGCAATATTCTTTTGCCTTTACGTGTGATGGGTTTGCTGTAAAAAAATGTTCCATTAGTAACCAGTTACAGCATGTTCTGAGCACGTTTTTTCCGAAGCACTTGGGACTTATTTGTAAGATATATGTTGAATACTTACACCACACGTTGTATCACCGACATTATGGTTCTTTATATTGTTGATATATTGAAATCTCTTGCTTTGTAAACACGTGGAATAGAGTGTAAAAGCGGATCTTCCTAACCTCAAACGCACAAGAATGGCGAACAATACCAACATTAAAGAAACAATATCTACAGGTACCAAGGTCACCAACCAATTAAACAAAAAGTTCGTTATGTTCAAATTTTATTATGTTGGTTACAGCGATGACAGACGCAAATATACCTAGCTTCACTTATATTTTATCATCGACTTCTCACATGTTAATTTGAGGTTAAATTGGATTAAATTTAATTTACCTGAAATGTCTGTGTGGAAAAAAGCTACTAAAGCGAATCAACGCGTGCATCGGGAACGACACCAGCCCGAAGCGCGTAAACACCTTGGCTTTCTAGAGAAGAAGAAAGACTACAGGAGACGTGCAGATAATTTCAATAGAAAGAAAGAAACGCTCAAAGTTTTACACAAAAAGGCACTTACCAGAAACCCCGATGAATTTTATCATCATATGATAAATTCGAAGGTGGAAGATGGAGTTCACATAGAGAAACGAAAAGTTGAGGAACATACACCCGATCAATTAAAGTTAATGCGCACACAGGATTTGAAGTATATAAGGTACATGCGTGACAAGGAACGGAAGAAGATCGAACGCTTGCAATCACAGCTTCATCTCATTGCCGATAGTGATACCAAAAAGAATAAACATATTAGATACAAGAAGTATTCTGAGCGGGAGGCAAGTAGCAGTAACGACGGTCCCATAAGTGAACTACCCGATTTTGATGTGAATGGCTTGAAAAAGGCTGCTGGTGAATGCGCATCATTGTACAAGGAGCTATCAAAGCGTATTGTGCGCGAAAAGGAGTTGACTATAACACAACAGAAGGTGGAGGTGAAGCGGCATATTGAGTCGAAAAAGCATGAAATCAAACCGAAGCGGGTCAAGCGTGAATCTAAAGAGTCGGCAGCAGTTTATTTATGGAAATATGAACGCAAACGATAATATAATAGCATAGCTTGTAATACAAATTAAGTAAAAGTGTTTAGCTTTGTTATGTTATGAATGTCAACCCGTATGCCCTAAAGCAATTAGATTTAATCTAATGTAATAAAATGTAATTATTTTTCACTTATGTAGTTACTCGTCATATTTCATCCTTACCATGTGTACTTCGATTACTTTAAGCAGTAAATATGTTTTAGCAGTTGATAAGCCAACTTTTATCATCGCTGAAATTGGGCAAAATCACCAAGGATGTTTAAATATCGCTAAACAACTAATTTGTCGTGCTAAGGTATGTTATTTTATTCTAAATATTCTAATGACTACAGTCAAACTTCGAATAACGAGCATAATTCGTTCTACACCGGTACTCCTTAAACGAATAAATTTATGCGAAACAGTTTTCGCTTATAAGGCTACGGTTACATTGGATGACGAACAATATTTCATACGAATCTGTACAAAATTCAGACTTATGAAGTTGTTGAAGCAAGGTGGTTACATTTCATAAAGATTCGTACTAAAAAATCAAACAAATTGTTGTAAAAGAAGGCAATAAGGAGCAATATGGTTCAAGTAACAGAGTTTAGCTGTTTTTTTTTTCATGTCTTTGTTGCGTTTTTACGTATTTTGTCATATTTTTTGTGTTTTCACCCCCTTTCCTCCATATTTAGGCCTTTTCCCACTTTTTGGGTTCTTTTACACATTCATATTGTTTTCTGCGTTTTTTTCCAAGTTTCTTTTTGCTCTTCTTATCTGATATGTAAAAAAGACAACGTAAAAGGGCAACAACCGAATGAAAAATTGCAAAAAAAGTTGAAAAAATAACGAAAAAGCATAAAAGATACAAAGAAAAAAGCTGTATGACATACGAAGTAGTGCTATGAATTTTTATTTGATTCCCTATAATGATATTGCAATTGGTTTTGCACAATCCATGTTTAATCTGCCATTTTCGAACGAATTTGCTTGTCAGAAACAAATTATTTTGTTCGCGTCAAAACAGTCGCACGATTTCGTACAAATACCACTTCACTACTCTATGCAAATACGTACGAATTAGTTGCGAGCATTGTAACCACGCACATACACTTATATAGAGTTGTTTCTATCTGATAATTTTGTACCAACACAATATCCTACGAAATCTCATCCAATGTAGTCGTAGTCTAATTCATTCTACGTCACTTTTTAAACGAATAACTTGTTATGCGAAACAGTTTTCACTTATAATTCAATGTAGAAACCAAGAGTTAAAATATCAACCAATTCAATTTTAAACTAAAAATACTATACAGTGGCTTGACTAGAAAGTTTAGGCCCAGACCCATTTATAGGTTCCTTTTCATCTTTGTACTAAAATTTTTTCAAATTTGCTATCAAATAACTACTCTTAAGCCTCCTAAGGCTCCTCGGGCTGCTCCTGTCGAGTTCATGCGTAAACTGCGTTTACATGAATTTTTTATGGGAAAATGTGCTAATCGTCATGTCCATTATTCTACCTTATTATTTAAGATATCGACTTCATTCAAAACAGAAAATAAAGCTAAATAACAAACACATTTCGTTAAAATTCTATTAAAAAAAGTCTTTTTGATACCGAATTTTGCATATAGAAAATATCCGTTTTTACGTCGATTATTTTTTCACTACTTATTTTCCTTTTTTAAAAAAATCGAATTTTAGCGAAATGTGTTTGTTATTTAGCTTTATTTTCTTTTTTTTGAATTAAGGCGATATCTTAAATAATAAGATAGAGTAATGGACATGACGATTAGCACATTTTCCCATAAGAAATATATGTAAACGCAGTTTGTGCGCGACATCGGCAGGAGGAGCCTTAAGGCCCAAATCGCTAATAACTGTTCTGTTCTGCTCTTCTATTTATTACACATAGATTTCATTGCTGCATGTATAATTGCGTATAACGTGTATAATTCGTTCTGCCACGTTACTCCTTAAATGAATTATTTGTTATGTAAAATAGTTGTCGGTTATAATTCAATCTAGAAAACAAAATTTAAATATAAATTCGATTTTAAACTAAAAATCCTTTGTTAAATACAGTAGCATTACTAGAAAATTTAGGCAAGATGCAATTTTTTGAAAATGGTCGCTCGCGTCTTTATATGTAGTAACATTTTTTCAAATTTACAAATACGACTCCTAGGAGCTAATCATTAAAAAACTGTTTTTTTCTACATAGATTTCATTGCTACACGTATAATCAATATAATTCGTCCCACCACCATAGCTTCTTCAAAGAATTACTTCTTATACGAAACAGTTTTCGCTTAAAATTCAATATAGAAACATAAAGTTTAAAGATCAATTCGATTTTAAACTATGAGTAAAATTTCTAACTTTGGTTTTGAACATGTTTTTGTGTTAATTGAATCCATGATAAAATGGGGTTACTTATATCGCTTGATATTATATTCCAAAATGTGTAGTTCAATACAACTTAAAAATTGTTCTTGATTTTTTTCCAAATTCATTTGAAGACCCAAGAGTTCTTAGGATTGACGGATCCCGCCGCAATTCGTCCTTGTACGACTCCGAAGCTACACCACTGATTAAATATTTAACTGAGGTTGAAAAGACCATAAACTTTACTTTGGTAAAGAGCCATCTATCTCTAAATTAGGCCCTCGGTCCAGATAGGGCACCACAGTACAGTTTAAGGACTCTAGACTAGTGTTTCCCAACCGATTTTATACTGTGTTCTATTTCAGTTCTTCTCTATTTCATATGGCCCCTTATTCTAGCACAGACATACAGTACATTTTACTCAAAGGTATACATAAGAAAATATATAGACTACTTATACGAGGTTTGTTCAAGTTCTATTGCGACATTTGTGTATTTTTACAAAGCATTTATTTAATCTTCAATATCTATTTTATTGGGTGATTCCATAAGTTCGTGCCCGATTTGCACGTTACCAGAAACATTCCTTTTAGAATGTGATGTTACCAATTTTATGATCATATTACTTACTGACAGTGAACTACAGGTCCAGTGAGTCAACATAAGCTTAAAAAAAGTTAACTTAAATTAAGTTGTGTGCAGGGTGCAACTTCAAAATAATAGCGAGCCAGTTGTTCGAAATTTAGCAGCCCACCCCTGTACATAAATACCTACATAACGCACCAAAAAAAATTGAAAATCGCATATACGTAACCCAAGAAAATTCAAATGTAGCAGTAGAACTAGAACAAATCTCGTACAATATACTTTTTTAGCATCTTCACAAGATTCTTGAACATTCAATTTTCAGATGGATTTTTCTTAGCGTCAGGAAATTTTTGCGATTTTCTTCATTGATTTTTCGGCATTTTCCATCAAATCGTTTAATGAAATTCATGATTGATTGAAAATGCGAAAAGGACTACGTTCTCCTTACATTTTTGACTAAATTTTGATGAAAGTCTTTAAATGCTTTGATGGAAAATGCCAAAAATCAAAGAAACACGGCAAGAAAATCTTCAACAATTTTCCCACACAATGAAAAATCCATCTAAAACTGAATGTTTAAGAATCTCGATGAAATATTAATCAAATGATTTGACACCAGATTAAATAACACATTGTTTTGAGCAGCAGGATAAAATTAAACCCCCTTGCCCATTTGTGGGGTGTGGGTCCCGCGTTGAGAAACACTACACATATCTTAGGACAGTTGGGAAACATTGCTCTAAGCCATCTTGTAATCTTAGCATTAACTTAATATTATTCCTTCCAAACAACGTTTTGTAGGAGTGTGGTGCCGATTGTGTCAAGTTTCAAAAGTCCAACCTTAGCGCAAAGTTTACGGAGGACGCTCTCAATGCTAAATATACAAGTCCACATGCATTTGGAGAAACCTACGGTGCACATAAAGCCTACTTAGAGTTCTCACGCGACGATTTCATCGAATTGCAACGATATGCACAGGAAATTGGTATTTTATTCACTGCATCTGCGATGGATCCTCAATCCTTGAAATTGTTATACGAGATGCGCGTTCCGTTCATAAAAATCGGCTCCGGCGATGCTAATAATCTACCGATGATTGAAGAAGCAGCCCGAATGCATATTCCACTAATTATATCCACCGGTAATTATTGTGGTTTATTTTATTATAATTATTAGAGAAAGTATTTTTGTAATTTTGGTATCATTCATTAATTTTTCTGCAAGAATACCTTTTTTTATTAATTAAGGACTCAGAGTTAAACTGAACCAAGTTCACTTTTGATTACTTCTTAATAGACCTTGCCATATTATAGTAACATATCAGAATTAGATTTTCATCTACTAAAAGGCATTAAATTTCTTTCAACCATTACAGTCGGACTTTAACAGAATTGGTTTACTTTAATTCTGAGTCTCCCAAATAATAAAGTACGAGCAACGAAAATTATTCTGATCTCAACATATCATCGAGTTCATGTCAAAAAGAAATGGAATAAAAGATGCAAAATAGTTTACCCAAATTTTGACAATAAGTTGCCAATACGGTTGCATTGTAACTCAGGCAAATATGCCGTCCCAATATTTCTCTTTGACATGAACTCGATGGTGCAGTGTGCCCAGATGGACCTCACTATAGTATAATGAATCTAAAATTATGGAGTTTTGCGGTTTTGGGGCTCTGTCCTGCTTGGTCTGAAATGAATTTTAAGCATATTTTCACTTTGTTTAAATTCAGGATGGTTATGACAATGAGGAAAAAGTGATTTTATATTGAGGTAAAGTGCCATTTCGATCAATAATGAGACAAAATATAGTTGAGAAAATTTGTTTAAAATATATAATTATGGGCCATATGTAAAATGTTACTATTATGGGATCCTTTTGACACAACCAGTATTTTATTCTTTTGTTGTTACCACAAAATATTCTGTATAAATTCACAAAAAAATTAATGTATGATTCAAATATAGTAGTTTATTCAAAAAAAAATCAATCAGTGCATTTTTCTACTTAATAACGAAATTCTTAAATACTTTTGTTATGGTAGTTGCGTTAATTTCATCCAAATTCTAACCTATTTCCTCTGGACAAGCTTTACGCGCATTTTAAAATTTTCAAAATCCAAGTTGGTTCTGATTTCCTAATTAAAAATATCGAATTTAAAACAGAAGAATGTGCGAACCGTGGAGGAATTCAAATTGAATAATCATTATGTATTGTCTTTTTTTAATAAACTACTATATTAGACATATAGACTATTTTTTTATCAATTTATACAGAATACATTTGCATGTGGCAATAACGAAAGAATAAAATACTGATATTGTCAAAATAATTCGATAATTGTGGAATTTTGCTTAATGTATATCTTGAACAACTTTTCTTAATAATATTTTGCCGGATTATTAACTGAAATGGTACTTTATCTCTACATACAATCACTTTTTCCTCATTGTCATGACTATCTTGAATTCTAAAGCAGTGAAAATTTGCTTGAAATTTATTTAAGACCAAGCAAAGCGGCATTCCAAAACCTCAAAACTAGATTCCAAAATATTTGATCCATTATACCTATAGTAAAATAGATCTGGGGACACTGTATATTATGCTTTATCAGTTTAAGAAAGAACAGTTTGGTTTTTGTCATCTCTTCCTCTTGTTCTTCTAGAAGCAAATTTTGAATACTTCGCATTTCGTTTTAAGTTTTTGAGATTCGGGAGAACTAGACTTATTCTATGTATTCTGGTAATCAATGATCAAACGAAATTTGAAATATTTAGAATACATTATACCTGAGTTTATATTACTTCATGCTCTTCTAAGCATACTTCTGCTAAAGTCAGATAGTTTGTTGAAATTGCAAAATAAATATCTAGTTTTACATTTATTCTTGAAATAGTAATGCATAATACAAATATACGGATGGTGTTTATAATTTACGATACGCATTTTATCATCTAGCTCGAGGGTAGTTAACTTTTTCCTATCCACCACATATTAATTGATCTTTCTTAGCATTACTTCCTGTCACTGTCGAGCTATAAATAACGTTGGCTTGTGTACACACTTTAAGATATAGTTTGTTCCGAATTCTTTTTTTCCAAGCTTTGTACAGAATAAAGTAGAATAATAACAATTAACACAAAATATGCTAAATAATTTATTACATCAAATAGTTGAAATGATGAAAATTTATTCTTGTCTATTTTTGTTTAGGAATTTTTGTATATTATTGTCTCCCTCGTTCTTAGCATCATTCAAAGAAATCGGTATAACCGTTTCAACTACCTAATGCAATAAATTATAATATTTTACATTTTAAGTGTTATAACACCCCACTTTGATGTGTGCAAAGCTTGAAAAAAGTCACTTCGGCCACAGAATTCTGAACAGACTATAAAAGCCTTGTCACCTAACATAAAAAAGTTGTCCACTAATAGTCGGTAGGAATTAGGTGACTAACATTAATGCCGATGTTTAGCATAAAAAAGTGCGGGCTCAATTAATCCGCGTATGACAATGCAAGTAACTAAATTGAAATTTTATTGCAGGAATGCAAACGTTTGATACTGTCAAGAAAATTTACAACATTGTTTCGAAACATCACCTAAAATTCGTATTGATGCATTGTGTATCTACATATCCAACGCCGCTTGACGATATCAACTTGAGTGTAATCAATCTATATCAAGAAGAGTTTAAAGATGTGCTAATTGGTTATTCGGGACATGAAATCGGTTTAACTCCAACGCTGGCCGCTGTAACACTAGGCGCTAAAGTAATAGAACGTCATTTTACGCTAGACAAATTGCAGAAAGGATCAGATCACTGTTGTTCGTTGGAACCGAGCGAACTGCAACAAATAGTAGTTCAAATTCGACAAATTGAGAGAGCTCTTGGTTTACCAATTAAGCAACTTCAACCATCCGAATTAGCTTGTCGCGCAAAGCTTGGTAAAAGTATCGTTGCCGCATGTGATTTGGCGGCGGGTATGATTCTGGACGCAACGAATATTAATATAAAGGTGGCGCAAACGAATGGCAGAGGAATTGATGCCGAGCACTATACGTCGCTGATCGGCAGGAAATTGTGCATGGATGTGGATCGGGACAAGGCGATCATATGGCAAGCCCTCGATTAACAAGAGAAAAAAAACTAATTTTATTGTAATTTACAAATAAACAGTAAATAGTAATCCCAATTGTGCAGCGACATCGCTTAATGATTCATTATTTATTGTAATCCGCGCACAATTAAAAATTAAACTCAATGAAAGTTATTCTATTACTTCGTAAATATTAAAAAAAATAATAATTGTGTTTGTGTGACAATGAATGAATGAGGAAGAAACACATCGCGTTTTGTGCAATACATATATATATATCAACATCGTCATCATCATCATCGTTTCTAACCTTGAAAGAAAGTAAAGTAAATTGTTATAATAAAAATAGTAATTATAAAAAAGAAACCAAAAGAAATAATACACGTTTTGCTTGCTTTAGTTTGGTTCGCTTGCCCCATATATCGTATGCTGTGTTTTCATCCGCATTTTATTACTTTATTACTTACTTATTTTCAGCGCAGCGTAAACTTACTCTCATTTATTTGTTGTTCTTGAATTGATTGATCAGCGCCATGCTTTTCGTATTATTTCTTCGTCGTATTATTTAATTGTTTGGACATTATTCCATGTTTCCATGCGAGTACTGACAATTTGACAATTCGGTCACTTGCTAATTTAATTATATTGGTATTTTATAAGCTCCCGCCTTTTTTGTTTTGTTATTTGAAGTTGTTTGAATTGCTGGTTGTTTTTAATTAATTTATGTAAATATTTTGAATTGTTGATAATTAATTAAATTCGATCGAATCGCTCGGTCTCAGTATGGTTGTGAGAATTGCGTGCCTGGTTGATAGAAAGCGGATCGATCGCCTTGATACGTTGAGTCCTGTGAGAGCAGTCCATCCATTTGCGATTGGTAGTCGCCCATGTACGGATCCTGGCTGAGCTCTGCTTGTGACAGTCCCGGTTGTGATAGACTGAAGCCGGGCTGCGATAGTCCTGGCTGTGACATGCCCTGGGTCAGTTGCAAGCTTTGGCTGAACGGTTGCGTCTGTTCCTGACTTAACGCCTGCTTGCTCTTGTTGCGATTATTCGTCGCCGGTTTCCGATTCGCGCCACGATGTTGCGTGGTTTGCGCTTGCTGTGCCTGTCTGGCCTGCATCGCTTGCTGGTGTTGGTTGTAGAAACGCGGCGGAATATGTGCCATATTCATAAACATTCCGACTGGTACTGGTAGATTATTCATAGCGGCTTGTGCGCGCTCTGGAGATATATACGAGATAGGATCGTGCGTTCGACTAAACATATCTAGAGGTACCGCACCACGCGGATAGTTGTATTGTCCGCCATTGATTGCGACATTGGTACGATCGTATACTGATCCGGGTACAAGTGCTTCGCGAGCGTCAAACATCGATGTCGTCATGAAATGTGACCCCGGATTTTCAGAATTGATCAGCTTCTTAGGTTTAGCAAATTGAATGAGCGATTCCTTCAAATTCGTGAGCGGGCCCTCAACCAGCACCTTTTGCTCCTTGTAGAACGTCAATAAATGATTCCATAGTGGTTGTTTTGAGAGAACTTTGGGATTGCCAACGATGATGATTCCGTATTTTGCACGTGTCAGTGCAACGTTCAAACGACGTGGATCGTTTAAGAATCCAATGCCTTGATGTTCATTAGAGCGCACACACGACATTATAATAATATCCTTTTCGCGTCCTTGAAATGCATCAACGCTAGCGATTTCAATCTCCTGATAAAGCTTACTGTGCAACGAGCCTTGATATTGCATGTGTTGCACCAAGTAAGCGCGCTGTCCTTCATAAGGTGTAATAACACCAATCTGTTCCGGTTTAATGCCGCCACGCAAAAAGCGTGTAGCAATCTTCTCCACATTTGCCGCCTCCGTGCGATTTAAATAACTAGTACCCGATCCGGCTATCTCTTCCTGTCCTTGCGTTACATGGAAAAACATTGGTCGCTCGACAATCGGCCAGGGAAATTCAACCTTCGCCAAGCGTCGCTCATCAGCGCAAACACCATTTTGCAAACTGCCTTCATAGAAAAAGTTCGATGGGAAGCGTGATAGTTCCGGATGCATACGATATTGTACTTCAAGCCGGAATGGCCGAATACCAAGGACGACGAGGCGTTCAAATAAACTTTGCGACAAACCGGCGCGTGCAGCTTTTTTGCACATAACTACTGGCCCAAGTTGGCAATGATCGCCAACTAATATTAATTGCTTAACACCAAGAACTACCGGCACCATACATTCGGGTTCCGTAGCTTGCATACTTTCATCAATTAAAATTGAATGAAATTTAAGACGTATCAAGCGGGGATCGCCAGCACCAACGCATGTACAACATATTACATCAGCCGCCTCAAGCAACTCTTTCTCAGCGGTCTTCTTCAGCATACGGTAACGCTTTTCATCCACAGAACTTAATTCGCCGGTTTCGTCCTTCAATTGCTGTAGTTTTTGTAGCTCTGTATTAGTCTCCATTTTGCGTATTTGGTTGTGCAAGGCGAGAAAGCTCACGGGCGAATCGATGGCTTCGCGCGACTTTGCGCATAATCGCACCACCTTCAAGTTTGTGCGATGTATCTTTTCCGTCAGCTGATCGACGGCGGTATTACTCGGTGCGCATACCAACACCGGACCACCATTTTGTTTGACTAATTGGTACACGATGGTTGCTGATGTTACTGTTTTTCCCGTACCAGGCGGACCTTGAATCAGTGATAACGGGCGTTGCAATGCGTGCTTAACAGCGTACACTTGCGATCGATTCAAGTCAGGCAGGTTCGGGGCTGAAAAATGCTTAGGTAGATGGCAGCGAAATAGTACCTCTTCAACTTCATGGCCGAGAAGACGATGGTAGATGTATGGAGATACAGATGTGTCATCCACAGCGAATTTTCGAAGAGCAAGTTGCATTCTGTATTAATTAACAATAAGTTTGTATTTAAACCAATTATTTGTCATATTATAGGAGTTTTCAATAAGGATACGCCCGATCATTAAATTAAAAATAAAATGAGTTGTGTGTATTTATACAATTTTATGGTGATTTTAAATATAGTATCGTTCAACTATCCCTCGCGACTTTTCAAAAATTCGGTTAATATGTTGTATATCGTTTTTTAATTTGATTTTAAAAACATGAATTCAAAATAAACTTTCAAAAATTACCAAAATGTCGTCAATATTTCTGTATGATTGCCAGAAAATTCTGCGGTATTTTCACGTAATAGCGCTGCGATGTAATAATGCTTTCAAATCGATTGGATAGGACAGGCATCGCCAAACTATGATCTGCGGGTAACCAAGTGCATATTTTCATGATTTCCAAACTCTTTATAACTGAATAATATTAAACAATTTAAAATATGTGGCTTTCATGAAGTAATAATTATATGCATTAAATATTTGCTTTTGCTTTCTTTCTTTTTAACACACTAAACTAGCCTCGAATACACCGCATTTAACCCCAAACAACTTCTTAATTCTTAATTATAACCCACTCGCAAAATCGTTTTGTATAAAGCAACAAATTTTAAATATAGTGGTATACCTCGGTTTACGCAAGCCATAGTAACCGAACGTTTCGGTTTTATTAACTCGGTTAATATAGCTAGATTTGACTTGCGAATTTTTTTCCCTGAGAATGTCTAATATATCGTTATCGCACTTGAGAATGTTATTATTCTCGAATATGTTATGTCTGGAGTTACGTTTTAAAAACAAACGTTTTCCCATTGACTATAAATTTACCTACATAAAAAATTCGTTATTTGATCTCATTTCAATGATAAAAATATTTTACACGCAAGTCAATTCTTTATAGATTTTGATTTCTTATTTGCTATGTCTTGTTTCATTTCTTTCAATAAATATATGAATTAGTTCCGTTTAATTTCTCCCTTCAAATGGACAATATATCTACACGATATATAACCATTGTTTATAAATTTTTTTGTATTTTTTTTGATAATTTTAAAAAAAAAGTAGAAAAATACGTTTCGGTTAACAGACGTTTCAGTTAATGAGCGTAATTTTAGGTCGAATTAAGTTCGTTAATCGTCGTACCAGAGTAATTATCACCCACTTTTGTTTTTTAATTAATGCAAACAATTTTTAAAAAATCTAACCCTTTACCATAGACCACAATTTACACGGCGTCATGGAAAATTGTACCTTGGGGATACGTACTGCCAAAAAAATCGCCGCAGACATTTGAACGATACTTAAAATAAAATATGCTTTCAAATTAAAAAAGCGAATATTGCTCATTTTATTTCCAGTAAAAAATCCAGAGTCCTTATTGAAAGACCCTATGTAATTAATTACCTGTCAAAACTCGTGCTTTTCCAAATAAAATCGACAACAAAATTGCTACTGCATTCTGTAGGTGCTCCCGAGCTATTTTTCAATTCAATTCCTATATCCTCTCCAAAATTATCTGGTACTTTAATCACATGGCCAACGCCAGCCCACGGTTTATGCATTTCTCCAACATAACGTAAACGTAACTCATCGCCATGCATAAGCTTCATGTCACCATCGGTTTTGGCAAGCGTAAAATACGCAATAGTTTTCTTGTTGAGTCCGACATCCCAACGTACATCAATATTTTCCTGCGTTTGCGATTCTTTCAAACGCTTATCATAGTCAGCTTCCAATTTCACTAGCGGCCCAAAAATGTTTTGATATTGATAGCCGTCCTCATATCGTAACAACACCTATAAATGTAATCAAATGAGTAACAATTAGTATTTATTACATGATATTTTCATTATCACCTGTTGAGGTTCCTCATCGACGCCTGGTTTCTCCAAATCTTGGAACGTAGCATCTACATTTTCCTTCCATAGCTCCTCGAGTTTGTTGATTTGCTGGGCGGAGATTTGGCGGGCGCGGAGCTGCTCCTGCTCGGAGGGTATTTTCACCAGCCATGTGAGAAAGCAACGATCAGCGATTAACGGTTTCCATTGCTCCTGCTCCCAATTCATATCCTAAACGCAACCAAATTGTTATTAAAAACGTTTAACTGATAATAAGGCAACCTACTTTAAGCGAGTTTTGCGCTGCGCAGGGCTGCCTACAGAGTAGAACAACCACCGAATCTGCTTTAGCTGGAATAAAGCCAAGTACAAACACGTTACGCACTCCACAGCTGTAACATTCCAACACTGTTTCGCCAAGCGGCCCATCCTTGTGTAAAGTCACCTCTTTATGTTTTGCGCGCACCTAAAATGCAATGAAAATTAATAATAAAAATAAATAAATTCAAGCATATTTGATGTTATTTCGGAATTTTGATTAGATCAAATGATGCATTGTACTCACTAAATGATTGATAATGTGGCTACCCGATGTATTTCCACGTCCATTGCAAAACCACTTCTTACATAAATTGCACATGACAACGCAGTTCGGTTCGTGTATGCCGCAATACTTGCACGCATAGTCGGGTAGTTCCTTGCTATAAAACTCCTCATCATCTTCCTCAAATTGTAGCTCACCTAGGCCGGCTGTCGCCGTTGCTAATTTGCTCGTCAAACTTGTACTACTCTTCCCCGATACACCATTCACCTACAAAATCACCACACAATGCACGTTCGTATAGGTTAGGTTTCACCAACACTTACTTGTAATCCGGACGTTTGCGGCCCGCCATCAATTTGCGATGCCTGCGTCTGGGATGGTATCGTAAAGTCATTGAAGTCGCAATCCGAGCCCTGCGTATCAGCGCCAATTAGGTCCGCTTCTTCTGTGTCGAGAAACGTGAGCGTTTGCGAGCTGGGTCCATATGCATCCACACTCATTCTGCTACACTATCCTGTCACGTTGTTGTTTTTGCACACGAACGAAAACTCACACGATTGATCAACACGCTGCTTGCCACACTCGTATCGGTCGCAACGCGTCGTATTAGTGGCAAGTGGTGGGTTATATGTTCGTTATTCGATTTAATCTTTTTAGGTTTTCAATGTGTCTACACTACCTGTGGCAAACGCCATATTTCTTTGATTAATCATCATTTGTTTTTTCGTCACTCGATTCAGAAAATTTTGTGCGGGAAAAAGCGCCAAATTTAAATTTTCATTTAGTACACGCTTCAAAATTAATTACACGATAGTAATGCACGTAATACTTAATACAATTTCTATGAAATTATAATATAGAATGTTGTTTAGATTGCATAACTTACATAATCTGTTATCCCGTCATCTTACAACTTATCACCTAAACACAGCGTTTTATACTATGCGGTAAGAGGGCACCACCATCTAATGTGATAAAAAAGTGAATAAATTTATACTTATTACGTTAAAATATTTAATTATACAATCTAAATTATTTATAATGTATCCAATTAAATTTATGAATAAAATTTATGCTTGTGGTAAATATTGCCATCTAGTAGAATTCTTCAAAAGATAATGCTTTAATAAACATACGGATGAAAGCGCTATTAAGTAAAATTAATTTATAATCTTAAAAAATGTTATTTAACTCACGGATAACTGTTAATTAAGCATTTTATTGATTGAATAGACCTCTAATAGATAGATTACTAATTAAATTTAATTTAGTGTGCTTTATGCATGATGCAATGTAAGCAACGACGGGAACGACGCGAAGTCAGTTGTAAACATTAACCTATAAAAAATCGTAAAAGATCGTTTTTGTAAAGTATATATTTAATTATTGTAAATAATGTCATATTTAAGCCGAAAAGATTTAGATGATTTGAAGCAATCGGTGGATAAGGCCGTGTATAAGCTGATAGGTGGTAGCGATTCAACTCTCGTGAATAAAGCGATTGATTGCATTGATGCGAACTACGATCGACGTAAAACGATTGATAAACTTTCGTCACACATCGACAGCAAGAAAGCCACCCGCCTAACCGATAAAATATTTGATTTGGTGGATGATCTGCGCTATAACCGGAGCAAGAAACGCCGTAATGAAGATGATGGCAGAGAAAGGGAACGGGATCGTGATAAGCGGTCGAAGACGACGAGTAGCCGATTCGATGAAGAGCCGCGTAACGATGAGAAGAAATTATCGAGCAGTAAAATTAAAGAGATGATGGAAACAGCTCAGAAACAAATTGAGGAGCGTAAAAGGAGCCTTGATTCTTCTAATAAAGCAAATGCAAATGCAGCAAGCAATAATCTTCCAAATATTCCTATACCCCCTGCAAGCATTTATGGCATTCCGATGGGTTTGTTGAACCGCGGCGACGCGGATAAAGCGCGCAAGATAGCGCAGTTACAAGCGCAAATTAAGAGCAAACTCTCCACCGGCTTGCTAGCGAATGTAATACAAATTCCAGTGCCTGATAAGCCGACGCCGTTGATTTTGGATGCGGAAGGACGCACCGTTGATCGTACCGGCAAGGCGGTGCAACTTACGCACGTCGCACCGACATTGAAAGCGAATATTCGTGCGCAAAAACGCGAACAGTTTCGAACACAAGGCGATAAGCACACCGATGATGCCAGCGAAACGAATTTCTATGATAATCGGATTGGAATTAAACCTCCAACGCGTGGCAAACGTGCATTGCGTTTCCACGAGCCAGGAAAGTTTCAACAGCTCGCTGAACGACTTCGCATGAAAGTAATTAACTTAATTTTATATCACCGCTTGTTTGATTTATTAACATTATGTATTTTAGGCGCAGTTAGAGAAACTGCAAAATGAGATATCACAAATTGCGAAGAAAACTGGAATCTCATCCGCAACTAAACTGGCATTAATTGCAAAATCGGAAGGCTTATGCGAGGATATTCCTGAAATGGAATGGTGGGATTCTGTGATTTTGGAACAAGACTTGAACACTCTCCGAGGCGGCAAAATCGCGATCAAGTCACAGATTATCAATAATTTAGTGGAACATCCAACGCAAATGCGGTGTCCCAGTAAGTAGCTTAAATATTTAAAGCTGATATTATGAAAATTTGTAAGGTTTATTTGTTGCTGATGTTTGGTGATGTATGGCTATCAAAAACGTACCAAAAAATGTATACGCACTTTGTTGGAATTACAGAAAAATAAGTATAATAAAATCCGACATCTGTACGAATACAAAAATCGCTAATTGACAGAAAGTCATGTCTGACATGTAAACCAATTTTTGGCTTAAGTCAATCCAGTGACGTGTATATTACGAATGATATCGAAGTGCGTTTCTTTCTGCAAATCACCAAATAGTACATTGAGAGTCAAACGCAATCGGCATAATTTTTGTTTATATTTTATATCACATCTCATGATAATTTTTCCCTACGTCTAAGTTTCGGTAGTTCTAATCAAAATCCAGAACCCAAGTCAGAAACAGAAATGCCACCAGGTCGTGCTCGGTTCAATCGCACAGTATTTATATGAGGTAAAGTGGATCTATATAAAGGAAACTTTAACGGATACTTACAGAAATAGTACATTGAAGAAAAATGAATTATCCATCATGAGTAGTTTGAGTTTGAAGAAGTAAACTGTTCTCTTTTCATAGAGCTGTTCCTATGAATAGTTATTTTTTTCTTCTACTATAGTTTCTACAGCTGTTTGTTAATTCTATTACAATGATTTCTAAATTCATATTTTACCTGGTATAAACACCGTGTAATTGGTTCGAGACCGACAGTCTTGAATATAACCTATGTATTGTATATATTACATATTATATTTTTGTATTTTTCAATTATATTAATTGTTTGTGATTTTCAAATCAATTGCATATACATTTCTGAAATTATTTTAGTTTATATACAAGCAGTTCAAACTGTTTTAACATTGTCTTGTTTTCAGCCGATCCATTAAAACCCGTTTATATGCCTGTATTCCTCACAAAGAAGGAGCGCAAGAAGCTGCGTCGGCAAAATCGCCGCGAAATGTGGAAGGAAGAACAAGAGAAAATACGCCTTGGTCTCGAAGCACCTCCTGAACCAAAATTGCGTATCTCGAATTTAATGCGCGTTTTGGGCACGGAAGCGGTGCAAGATCCTACTAAGATAGAAGCCCATGTGCGGGAACAAATGGCTAAGCGCCAAAAGGCTCACGAGGAAGCAAACGCAGCGCGACAATTAACCTCCGAACAAAAGCGGGACAAAAAGATTAAGAAAATTAAGGAAGACACAACACTTGGCGTACACGTTTCTATATTTCGCATACGCGACCTACACGAACTGCCCTCAAAGAAATTTAAGATTGAAACTAACGCCAAGCAATTATTTATGACTGGTTGTGTTATGATGTATCCGGATTGTTGCGTAGTGGTGGCGGAAGGCGGTCCAAAGCAGCTCAAAAAATACAGACGGTAATATTTTGAAACATGCTCCACACAATGCGTATTAATAATTTTCATTATAGATTAATGCTCCATCGTATTAAATGGGAGGAAGACACGGTGAAAGATCCGGACGGTAATGAAGTGCCTAATAAGTGCCAATTGGTGTGGGAAGGCACTAGCAAACAGCGCAACTTCGGTGAGATGAAGTTTAAGGTCTGCCCTACCGAGAAAATGGCTCGCGAACACTTTAAGAAGCACAAAGTTGAACACTATTGGGATTTAGCATACAGCGGCGCTGTACTCGAGCCAACAATCGAATCCTGATTTTTTATATGTATGTTATAATTTTTTAGGCTAGGCGCGATTTATCATTAAATATATTAAAACATAAATCTCCTACCTCAATGAATTAATTGTTTTTCATCGCATTTACTTGATAAATTGCCCAAAACTACGTTGAAATAAGTCGATGGGAAATGTTTTTAAATGAAACAAAAGTAGTTCAAATACACTGTCAGCTGTCAAATGTTACCGCGTAGTTCAAATCAACGCTGTCATATTTGTAGGAATAACGTATTTTTAGTTTGAATTTATCATAACCGTTAGTATTATAGAAGCGTTCAAAATTAAATTAACAAGCAATCAATGCAACATGTAAGTCTAATAAAATCTATACTTAAGTCACAATCTTATATTAACGCATTCATACTATGTATACAGGAATTCGCCGGCGAATACAAATCCTAACCTTACTACAAAAAAGCACGCCTCGATTTGCAAGCATATCCTACTCGGGAAGCTCTCCTACGCCGAAATAACCATTCTCTTCGTCCAACTCATCGTTCTGCTGAGTTACATCAATCTGACACACTTCACAATCACAGATCCATTCGGTTGCGTTGTACAGACATTCATCATCTTCAAATACTTCTCGACATGGTTCTTCACCCTTGTAATGCACGCTATACTATTCGCATTAAGCATTCTCGTCGCCAAGGACTACGTAAGTGAACAACCGACGATGAACACACGCTACCGAAAATTGATCAACATCCTCTCGTTGCAAAATATATTATTGCTGGTAGCGCACGTTACGTTTGGATATTTCACGATCTGGTGCTATCTGTCGATTGCACGAGGGAATTACAGTGACTTGATCGTTGAGTGCAACGAACATACATCATACTGCATCGACGAGCACCATTTGAATTTGATTATTTTAGGTGTTATCATGTCGCTAGATTATTTTATGCGCATTTATAAACGCAATAAGCGTGTGCTATTTCCACCGATTCAACAACCCAAACGGGTGGTTTTCAATACGGAGATTTGGAGTGTGTTTGTATCAAGTTTCCAGGAGACATCACGCTTTTTAATACCGTTTAACATCGGTTATGAGCTTGTTGGATATATTTTCAAGAGTACAGTGATTGCGGGAATGAAGATGCAGCCGAAACAGTTTACATTGCAATTACTTCTGCAACAATTTCTACTAGCAGGTCTGGTTAATTTCATGCTACGCGCTGTTACCTTCATCCACGAGCTGTTCCTCACCGAGGCTGTCGATTTTCCCATACAGAGTGATGACCTAGCTCTACACGATGCTGTGAAAACAAATGTACCGATTGTGCAGCACCTTGCCGCACTCGATTTTCTTCACGTCGCACAATCGTCCCCGGCAAAGCGCGTGCAACTATTTGCGCTGTCGCAACCCGGCGAGCATCCGCACAATTGGAACAATCTGGTGTCTGCGACGTTCGGAGTGATTCGTAGCTATACCGAAGTGCTAAATCGCTCACTTACCCAGCAGCGCGCTAATATCGCCACCGTTGTAGCGACATCCACGCCGAAAAATTATGTGAGACTGCGTAGCATGCGTATGCCGATTGTTGAATACGACAGCGTATCGCCAGTGAAGATTAACGAGGATAAGAGTAAAGATTTGGTGGAAGCGCTAAAAGCAAAAGCGAAGAGTGTATTAGGAATTAATTATTGGTTTGAGGAATTACCAGAATGCGCTATCGAAAAGTGCCTAGAGAATAGTCAGGTGATGGTTTGGCTGTGCGAAGCGTTATCCACGATGTTAGTGAGAGCATTAAACGAGGATCGTTACGGCGTAGCGCAAAATGATATACAGGGTGTCATAACACACTTGGTGGAGCTGAAACAGGCAGTGGAGCGATTACCCAGCTACAACACGCGCAAATCCAGCGATGATTTCAATGCGAAAATGCGGCAGGCGTTATACGCCGCCGTCAAGCGCAGCATCTTTCGGATAGCAGTGAATATGCAACCCTACATTAATCGCATCAGCCTTCGAAGAGACGTGCTCGCACAAGTACTCGAGATCGCTAATTACAAAATATAATTGTTACTTTTTTCTACTGTACTGTTTGTTAGACTTTAAAGAACACTCAAAATGATGACTGACCCTATTAATGTAAATAAACTATTTTTTTAACGCTTAGTAAAATTGTTTATTTACTTAATCAATCACCCAGTGAAAAGAAAACTTTAAATTATTTGAAATAATTTTAAGTTCTCAATTTGCGGATTTAGTAGCTCAACGTTTCTTAAACATTAAATTATGTTAATAAAGTTTAAAATATTTGTTGCTACCTCTTGGTGAACCATTATTATAATATTGAGGAATAATTAATTAAAAACACTTGGTTTTGATTGACTATAGATTTTTATTTATTTAATTTGTCAAATTAATCTAATTTATCGTCCACCAATAAATTAAAAATTGAATTTTTGTTATAAACTGCGGAAGTAATTTG
>JARJDW010011685.1:0-14115 GCA_030264715.1 Adinopsis sp. GC000173
ATGTTTATCCACTTCACACATAAAATGTCAACTTTTTATCATAATATCAGTTTTCTTTCCTAATTTGTTATATAAAGAAGTCATTTCTTAACAAAATTATTGAACTATAGTAAATATCTGCTTTATCGTACTTAGCTAGGCCTTGATTTAACGCCAATTTATAAATTTATAGCTAATCTTATGGAATCTTTAATGCCAAAATCAACATTAAATTTTCGAACCTTAACTTTCATATTTACTGAATACATGATTATTTTTTTACATTTCAATTTGCATGGATAATAATAAGTAAAAAATGTTCGCATTTAATAAGAAATTTTAAACCGGTATTATGCAGAATTCGTTACAATTTTTAGAAAAAGGCTTTTTTGAGGCTATTTTATAAAGTTATCAGTATTACAAATATGTATGGTGTGCTTGTTTGTAGAGGTGTGTTCCGAGATTGACATAATGCACATAATTCACATTAAAAAATGTGCACAGAGTTTATTACGATGAAAGGTGACTAAAACGCCTTTTGTGTACATTATGTCAACGTCGGAACACACCCTAAGTATGTTACTTCTATCTATTTGTGAATTGTTTGTCCACCCTGCCAAGAAGAAATAAGACGTAATCGTAAAAATAGTTTGATTTTAAAACTCAGAATTTAACACTATTTATAACAAATTTCTCATATCACACGCTTACTGAAGAAGTGATACAACTCAACAAATATTACTTTGAGATGAAGCACTTTAAGGAATAATCAACAGAATAAATTAATTTTTCCATTTTTATGTCATTTCACACTTTAATGTAATGCCTAACTTCTAGTTTTAAAAAGTATTTTTCTCTAAAGAATTAAAAATCAGAGTTTTTTACGAGAAGCGCGTAATTCCATGTTGAATTTGGTAATCTATTAAACCTAAAAGCATAAAATTTTGAGGTGTTTCTTCTACAGTAACCGTATGATACGACTACCATGATTTTTTTAGTGTATCTTATTGTGTACACTTCCCCGTGGAGGTTACATACAAATTTATTTTATGATGAACTAAACAATTACAATTGTAGATATAATTTCTACGCATGGGAATGAAATATTTAGATAGAGCCACTACTCAATGTGAGGAGGAGTTTTATAAATAAACTGTTACGCTGAGAAAAAACACAAAATACATTGCCCACATAGATCATATTATTATAGCCCATTTGTCTATAAAAGATAAATTGTAGGTGATGTAAATATGATATTCCTAAGCAAAAAAAAGCCACTGAAAAAAACTGCTTCATATTTTATCCACAACCGAGAAATATGTATGCATATACTTTTACCCTTCGTGTGTATACTAAGCTACTTTTCTTCCTCCTATTTTATTTTATACCGAAACACACATATAACATATAACAATCTTATATTTGCACAACGACAAAATGTGTAAAATACATTGATGCATCCATCTATTAGCTGGCGGGCGGGAAAAATATATATGTAAAAGTATTTCAGACGTTGCGTTTGCAAGATTCACGGGTGTCGTAAATTAAAAGTTATATCATAAAGTCCTGCCCGTGTAATTAAAACTTAAAATGGAATTAGTAACGTTCTTAAGTGCAATAAACATTTGAATTTAATATAGAAGCATCTTCACTTGCCGTTCCTGTGTTTTTTTTTCTCGAACAAAATGATTAATCGTCAACGCTACAAAAAATCGTAAAATTACTATGTATGTAAGCTTATTTCCGCCAGGTAGTAATATAACTTTATTGCTTTTCTTTTATAGTTTCATTATTAATTTTTATGCAGTAAGTTTATATTTTTTCATATGGGAGTAAATTTTTTCTATGTATGAAATATGTAGATTTTTATATAGTTGGAACGGGGTTGGGTCGTAGCGAAAAAATGTTACGGCAATCTCCAAGCCTAGTTAGATACTTATGTAAAGTACGTTTAATGCGAACAAAACTTTACGCGATGATGATGAGAAAAAGGCATCGACGGCACATAATGTATGGTAACGCATTGCGCGTCGTATATGGTTATAGTTTATATAGAAAATTGGAGCGAAAAGGTTGAATGTTATTGTGTATTCAGGACGCGAAGACTTCCAACGTCATCAAGACGCCGTAACGAACTTGCCTGCCTGCCCGTCCAGGATACCCGCATTCGGTATGCGGAAAGGAACTCATTAATTCACCGTGGTTAAGACGACAACTATAGCTTATCACGTTAGCTTTTCGGATTGTTCTAAACAGCCGTTGAATTTAATGGCGCTGATACGAAAACCGATAGTTTTTTATTTACCCACCCACTTCCTCCTCAGCAAAAATTCAATTGATTTTCGAGAAATTTGCGCCGTTCAGGTGGGAGTGGGTATAAGTTGCGTTTTAAGACATATGACTTGTGATGCTATCGCAGAAAGAAAAACATGCACATAATTCGTGGCATTATAAGTTTTGTCAGTGGAGAGTAGAGTTGCATCTGGTTGTTTGTCGTAATGATAAAATGTGTATTTTTTCAGAACCAATAACGGAGATCCTTGGAGGTCCGGATTTATTTATTAACATGGGCTCAACGATCAATCTTACATGTCTGGTTAAATTCGCTCCGGAACCGCCGCCCACAATGCTTTGGTCACATAATGCACAGGTCATCAATTTCGATTCTCCACGTGGAGGAATTAGTCTTGTTACAGAAAAAGGCCTCATTACAACCAGTCGACTTTTAATACAAAAAGCCGTACAATCTGATTCCGGCCTATATACGTGCGCACCTTCCAACGCGAATTCTGCCAACGTCAGAGTACACATTCTCAATGGTAAGCGACATTTCGAACCGTATTTTTTTCTCCCATTCCTCTTTCCCTCCCCCATCAACAAAAGAACGGTAATCATGACTGACTTAATAAAAATTTTAATATATGCGCAACGAGTATTACAATATGAGCAGCGGCATTTTTAATCGACAAGAGGCGAAACGAAAAGACAAAAGAATCAGTATTATTCAGACTATTCATTCCGCGTCCTTTTTTTTTCTCCTGGCGTAAACTGGTGTTGTTGTGTAAAACGCTCGCGCGAACTCCCCCGGCCTTTTTTCTCTCTCGATTATAAAAACAAAAAAATAAAATAAAATATAAAAGTTTTTTCAAGGCTCGTTAAATTTGGAGTAAAACGCGCCAGTTAATTATGCAAAAATAATCGCCATTTAAAATCCTATGCAAATCGTAGTTGATACATTTTTTGCATTTTTGTTTACCAGCAATTCTAGCGTTGGTAGTACAAAAAAAGCATGTTTGCCTGTAGGTGTATGTACACACATACGTTGCCATCCGAAATAGTACAAATCTATTATTTGCATAAGGACAAAAAAAGCGTGCGCGCGTGTTTTTTCTATTTAAAACTTCACGAGAGCGAAACTACCGTAATTATTAAACCCTCATAAACGTTTATAAAACAATTAATTCGGTACGTGATCTTATTGGGATAATTTACTCTACTTGAGAACAACTATATGTAATCAGCTGCAATACAAAAACTTTTGATTCGAACTAATAACAATGCATACATTTACAATTGTTTTTTGCAAAGTGGCGACGCGAAACGCGAAGGATTAATTCAAACAGCAAGCCGATGAAAGAATTTGTGCGCGGCGCTACTCTTTGCCGCTGCTTTCTCGCATCCCATTATCGTACGACTAAACACTTTATATTTAATTGCATTTCGCTTTTTATTAACATCACAAAACACAACTATTTAAAGCATGTAGGGTGTTAATTAGATCCAGCCCAAAATTGTATACGTCTCTGATTTAATAGTCACTATACGCTCCGTTCCTTCTGCGTTTCGGGGGGATAATTGCTTTTTAAGGAACGATAAATTTCGACTATTTACCACATACGCGTAATGTTGCTAAAAACATTGCCTGGTTGCTGTGCTTTAATAATATAAGACGACGAGGAGGAACCGCCGCCGCCATGTGTCGGCCGATTGCGTTGCAATTATCGTTTGTGCTTGCTCTTGCTCTTTATTTTTTATTGTAATGCGATTCGGTCGCAACTACACGACAAGAGGGGCAATGCGAGAAAAAAGCGAAACACTTTTTATTTAGATTGAAATGGAGTGCCATTGATTGAAAAGAGGCTTTTAGAATAAACATTTATGCGATGAGATTTTTTCTTTACATTCGTCTGAATAATCAAATTGAGCTTGCATTCAGTAAAAAAAACAAATTTGTTACTTCATTTTACATTAAAATTTTCTTAGCGGAGAGATTTAGGGCGAGGGGCAGTATAAAACTCCAACGTTCGTACAATTTTTTTTCTTCATTATACGCGCGTACAGCAAAATAATACGATTCCGTTAATTGTCGCAAAAAGAGCGTTTTGCCAACACAAACATAATTAAATTCGATTGATTTGCATTTGGAATGAATCAATGCGACAAACAAGCGAAGAATAAGAATAAAACTGCATCCTAAGCGTGTTTTGCCGCCAGTGCTGCAAATCCCAGCGATTTTTTTAAAAGCGAATTTAATCGAATTAATCGCTGTGTGTAATAAAATTTAGAATGCCGATGTAAACAGATTCTACACGCACACACACTATATGTAAAACAGCGAGGCTGCGAAAGTTTGCGCGCAAGTGTATTTAGCGTCGAGGCAAACTTTTAATCTGCCGTTTAATGCAGTTTCTATGAAATTTCGTCGATACTAGGTTTCTATGCGAGAGAAGGAAGAGGCGGCGAGCGGGTTTTAGATCATTTTTTATGCAGAACTTTTGTAGTCGTTATTGTTTCAGGAGAACACCCAGCGGCGATGCATCACGGCCATGGATGTAGTTCAAACGAGCCATGTACGTTAATCTTTCTCAGCTTGTTAACGCTTTTTTTACTCCAACAACCAACGTAGCGCTAATTCGGCCCCGTCAGTCACCCGAAAAACGAACAATCCGTGTGATGCATACGTTGTTGTTTATTTTTTTACGTTTACATTCATGCAGTGATGAACTGTGAAACATATATAAGCAAAATTGATATTAAACAAAAAGAAGATGATGAGGAAGAAGAAGAAGATGAAGATGCAAAAAAACTGTAAAAATGATTAAAAGTGCGCGCGTCGTTTGTCTCGCACCTTTTGTACATATCAAATTAACTAAACTAATATTATCCCAAAAACAAACCAAAATAAATAAACAAAAAAAAAGAAAGAAACTCATAAATAACCAATTCCTCTTGTCATGTAAATAAGATTGATTGTATGAAACCGTTTAATGTTTTGTACATACAAACATATTATAGAGCATATTCCTGTCCATTAATTATTGTGCATGAGGAATGGAGTGCTTCTCATATTTGTAAAATGAATGCGAGACCGGGTTGTTTTCCATTCGAAAAACCACCTTTTTAATGCCCCCTACTTTTTAAATGGGTTGACTAATGTATTCAATTTGCCCTATGGTTTATAAACTAAGCCATTTATATCACTGGATTAGATTAACCATTCTAGATTTATCCCTTTTTCCCTTAAAAAAACAAACAAACAAACAAATTATGTATAAATATATCTTTAAATTGAAAAATAATTTTATATAAATGAATAATTGTAATAATGAAAATCAAATTTATTTTTATTCGTTATTAAATCATTTATGTCTTGTTATAAAATATGCAATTAATAATTTATAATTTTTTTTTGAAATTGTAATGCAAATTGTTATATGAAACAAGAAACAAAAAAAAAATGAAACAAAAGTTGTGTGTTGTAAATTAATAAAAACCAAAACTTGGAATTTATTTGTGTGCTGTGTTATTTTGATTCAATTCAATTCACACTTGTTATTGTTTACTGGAAAATGCAAAGATGTTTGTATTTTTCTGGAGCTTAATTTATCAATTACGTTTCGCAGCCGTTTCTTATTTTTGTTTAAAGAGCAATTGTTCGTAATAAACAACTTTTTGGAAGGGTCTTCAATTAAGAGAATGAAGGAAAAACAAACATTTCGCTTTTGTATTTGTTCAAAATCCTTCAAATCTTATTAACACGTCGACGTCGTCGCGCCCCATTCCCCCCGACGGTTGTCTTGCTTGCACCTTTTTTTCTCTCATATTATTTTTATTTAATAGTTTTACTAGCGATTTCTATTTCTCGTATAATCAATCTCAACAACTCGCCGTCTTTTTGTCGCTCTCTCTCTCGCTTTCGTTTATCTTATCAAGTGTCCGAGTGTACGTAATAGACAACTTTAGACAAAAGATCTTCAATTAACGAGAATGGGGTGAAAACAAACATTCCTTTTCGTTGGATTCGTGTGTGACTGGAGGGAAAAAGGTAGGGCGCCGTTTGCCGTTCTCTTGTGTTGTTGTTTATTTTTTCTCTTGTCTCTCCCAACCCGCCGCCGTTTGTTTCGAAATGGACATAGAAATTAACTATTCCTTTATCATTTCACATGCATGTCTTTTCATTAATTATTTAATAAGCACTCCAAGTTTTGCCTAATTAATAAACGCATCACATTAATTTTAAATCTTACGCCAGCGCAATTTCTTTTGTTTTTCTTTTATTTTTTCGGTTACGTTTATTTTCTCTTGACGGTTTTTTTGCACTGTTGGCTTTAAAGTTTCGCAAAGTAGTTTCGGTTAATTATACAACAACAATTAGTTTTCCAAACTAACCGACTAAACACTTGTTTGTGTTGGCAGCATTTCAAATTACTAATGCAAAAGAATGCCATAATTATGAAGTGATAAAAGTTTTGATTCTATTTATGTTGCACGTGTGGCAAAAACGCCGGTCGAAATTAAATATTAAGTAGGCTAGTATTTTTTTGAACGAACCGCCACAAAAATATGTATGAATAAAAAATACTCTTTCACTTCGTTTTATGGTTAGCCATCTATTTAAGGCCATATAATATATGTAAAGGGCCTAAAGGTTTTCTCTTCGGTTTTTTGCGCAACCAAAGTGGATTTTTATGTTTTAAAAAATGATCGAAGGATTTATTTGCTCTTCTACAACCGATACTAAACATAAATACCCATTTTCCGGTTTTATTGTATACTAAATCAGTTCCTCTAACACTGTTTAATTTTCAGTGTTTTGATTTCCTCGGGCAACAAACTTTTATACTTTTGATGAAATTTTGCATTTCATATGCTTTAACCTTTTCATAAAACATGCTTAAAAAGTACTTAAATTACTTTAATAATGCTCTGTCGAGAATTAGCAAATAAGAATGGTCTTTAATACAATTTTAGTACAATCTAAAGGGTTACTATAATTAATTCTATGCCAGTTTTTTACAATTTTTAACAATAGAACATTTCATTTTTAGAAAAACCGCTAGAAAAGACGGTCATTATACAATTTTCTATAAAACATCAAAGAGAATCGCAAGAAATATACCATTTTTGATAATTTTGGTCACTGTTCAATTTGTTTGGTGAAATTATCTCTTATTTTGTGAAATTTTCGCTACCAATTCTCTAATAATGGCTAAAATAGGTCGGATTCTTAATAAGCTGAACTAAAATTTTAAATAAATTCCAAGAAAAATATTATACAAAAATTGAAAAATTGATTACTTCTTTTTCCTAAATGTTAACATTTTTAAAGTGATATTCTATCAATTTTATTAAAAAATTACTTGATAATATCGTCCTTTTAAGATTTATTACAAAAATTGAATAAAAATCGTAATAAAAATGAATTTTCTGTTATTTTTTTAGTTTTCTTTTTTATTTATGGCTTTTGTTGTAAGAAATTATTATATAGTTGCATATTTTACTGTTTTCTGAAAATAGCCATCAATTTATCTTCCAATTTAATATAAATTCTTCAAAAGAAAATAAATATAAGTACACATTTCGTTATTTTATGTAATATAACAATTTTCTGTATGTTAATCAATTCTTTTATTATATTCGTACTGTAAAAGCTCGTGAAGACTTTCTTTTGCATTCGAAATCATTTTTCAGATTTTAAAGAATTTAGCTGGTCAAGCTAAATTAATGTGAATTTAACGAAATATGTTTTTACAATTTTCTTATTTTTGCACTATTTACAGTTTCAGAAGTTCTGTAGAAATACTTGGTTTAATTTTCTGTTTCATTTATTTGTAACTATAGTTACTTGCTGCGACATCTTCATAGTCGCTATTAAAAACATGAAACATGAAATTAAACTGAGCAGTGTTACTGAACTTCTGAATGGATATAAAAAATTTCACCAAGTAAAAAAGTCTAGCATTATTTATACGTAGAATTTTTGTTATGAAAATTGCAAACTTTTATTAAATGTTTATAAAATTTATATTGTATATATGTTTTCAAAATATTTTTCGTTCTCTATAGGTAACAGATGGATTATACCTTTGTCTCGATATGATATTATTTAGGACTACAAATTCTATGAATATATGTAAAAAAAGCTTTTTATTAATTTTAATCCGATTTTTAGCCTGCATATTGTGTGCAAAAAAAAATTCAGTGGGTGTGAAAAAATTGGATTACTGGAAAATGTATTTAAAAAATACTCTGAGTTCAACGTTTGCTGATGCTTTCTTCATTTCATTATTAGTTCATAGATTATAAGCATATTGTTTTAATGAAATTTGTTTACAAGTAGGTACAAATATAATCGTGTTTCATAATGTGCTAAATCATTAAATTTAATTATAGAGTGTAATGATTGAAAAATAATTATTGGTGCATATAAATTCGTTTATTCCGCAAGATTACACCTGTATCAATTTTTTTTGTTTTTGTACGATTTGTAATCGATCGTGAAGTGCTGATACGATAATTATATATATATATTTTTTGAATACAAAATGCACGCCAACACAATATACTTTATGTGCTGATAACAAATTTCAGGGAAAATTTTTCCATTTCGATATAAAAAAGATACGCCTGTTGAAAGATGCTGCTGGAAAGTTTAAAGCGCGAAACTTTTTTTGATACATTTGACGTAAAGACCCATTATAAATTAATAATCCTTTTTTTTCGCCATGAAATATACAAAAAAAGTTAAAAAATATATATATCTACATATAGAGCTAGCTGCATTTATATATAAAAGTTATGTTAAGTATAAAATGAAGAAAAACTCGCCTAATGAATAATAATGTGACATTCCTAAGTGCCTCTGTTTTATCTCTAAATATAAAACGAAAAAGCGAAAGCAAGCAATTTTATTATTATTCTTTGCAGTGAAATAAAATATAAAAAAACAACAACAACAACGACGAGGACGACGACAAGAAATAAAAGCTTGCAATTCGAAAGAAATGCGTGAATGGGTTTTAATTGAATCGTGTTTTATTATTCAATCAAGTATAGACTAGATGGCTCATAAAAATACACGACGACAAACAAAATTGCATCCGGAAAAAGTTATACCTATACAACCTACGTTTCAATTGCAAACTTTACTTTTAATATGCAGCAAACATTATTGCTCATCCTGCCACGTAGTTTATTGAGTGAAAACTTTATAATGCAGTAAATAACTGAGGATTTTCTTATAAGGACTAGTTAGCATACTGCTGCAAGAATTATAATAAAAACATCATCCGCCCCCGAAGTTTTTTCCTCCCCCATGCTCGTGCATGTGTACGTTGAATGAGCAAGCGTGTTTTAATATTCAATGCTGGTTTGTTTCCTAAGGGCTGTAAAAATACGAAAAAAAAAACGAATCGAAGAGCGAGAGCATAAAACCGCATGAAGGGTTTTCGTGGCAGCCGCTAACGAGTGCGCTCAACAACCGGCGAGAAAATGATACATGTCTGGGTCAACCACCAGCCAGCGCGCTGGTTGTTCACACAATCGCACACACAATAAAAGTGCAACGCGAATCGGCGTGTAAAAGATGCACGCGTTCGAATCGAATTAGGGGTGGCGGTTACATAATTGGAAAGCGGCCAGCGACACTCGTTTTTTACTACATTAAAACCATGCTTTTTACTTGTTTTTTTTTCAACTTCAGCAAGGGTGTTATCCGATTATTGGAGTAGTTTAAAAGCCGCTTCAAAAATTAAAAAAACTGGATTACCAACTTTAAATATTTATTTGTTTATAATTAGCAATTTACTTAATTGAATGAGTATCGCTATCGATTTTACTTGCTGACCGGAAAAAAACTCATAAAAACCGTCCATTGTCCTTTACTGTGTAAATAATATTTTAGTCGCACAAAAATTTAATAAAAATTTTGTAGACCATAGCTACTAGTTAAACGCACTTTGCGGAAATTTTATCAAGCAGCACTTGCACGCGAAATAAAAATTTAATTTTCGAAATGCAGTAGCAAGACAGCTTTTTACCCGGCGTTCCAATAAACGGAAATTAATTTTCCACATTGTAAGATGGTTAGCGCTGTAATAATAAAGGTAAATTAGACGTTATGTAAACTTTTTTATCGGATGATTTTGCCGTGGCGAGTGCGAGAGAAAAAAAAACGAGCCGTGATAGTTTTAATGTTTAAAGTAACGTGTATCAAATGAGGCGTAAACTTGCAAAAAGTCTGCAAGTGGCATCTAGTAAATTTCATTTTCCAACAGTGGTTTATCTCAAGCTCTAATGACCTACATGCTACAGTTTATTCCGCTTCCAGTTATTTTTTCCATCTTATACATTTTTCCACCCACAGACGAAGAAGAGAAAAAACCACATAATTAAAATGCTGTGATAAATATCTATTTTTATAGAACAAGGACGTTTTGTTTGTTTATCCGATCATCGACTTATTAAAAATAAGAAACTTAAATTGTTGCAATTATTAAATATGATACGTTTTGGGCAACATAATTTATATCAAAAACAAATAAAATATTTAATAGTCTAGTATAAATCAATTGTGAAGATTTTTTACAGGAATATTACAAAATTTACTCTTTATAAAGAATAATTGAAACATGCGAAAAATAAGCGTTTTTCGCAGGCATGAATACAATGTTATTAAGATGATTTCACCTGAACTTGGCAGTTATTTTTACCATCTGACATTTTTCCACGCACAGGGGAAGAAAAAATCAAGTAATTAAAATGTTGTGATAAACATCTATTTTTATAGAACAAGGACGCTTTATTTATCCGACCACCGACTTATTAAAAATAAATAAAATATTAAATATTCTGGTACAAACCAATTGTCAAGATTTTTTTACAGGAATATTACAAAGTTCGCTTCTTATAGAGAATATTTCACCCGAACTTGAATGCGTTTGTATTCCCTTAAGAAACAATGTTAATTTTGACGCTAGATTACAGCCGAATGCTACAAAATATTTACAAAATAGGCCTTAGATATTGCAAAAAATGACATTTAAACATACAATGTGTATAATGTCCACTTTAAACTGCGATTACTCTTTGAATTATGTAAATATCTTTTACCAATTGGCTGTAATCTGACATCGTTTTTTATGGAAGTACCTACGTTCAAAGTCAAATTCGCGTAGAATGACAATAAGCAGATAAAAGTACATATTCTTCGATAATAATATATATTTTATATTATCATTGTAATACCCATGCAAGATTTTAAATAATTATATTTCACATTTTTATCTCAATAGCAACTTACATATTTGATACTGAAAAATTGAGTGCAATTATTAAAACTTCAAATGCTTTGAGCATAATATTTTATTGTGATCAAACGTCTATATTAAATATAAAAAATTGATTAAACTTGTTAGGAATATTGCACTACAGAATTATATACGTGTAATCAAAGCGGAATTTAGCCGCCATGATTTTGAATTAGAAACGTGTTGAAATCAATAGGCCTAAGTAAGTTCATCATTTATTATAAAGCATTGAAAATTAAATGCAAATTATTTCGTCAGGAAAGTTTCGTCAAGAAAGGTATATGTTTTTGTGTAACGAATAACAATTATTATATTTACAACTTTAATAATAGCAAGTGGTGATGTAATAAATAAAATAATATCTGTGTTCCTTCCTGACTTATACAACTATGACTTTTTAGTAATTTGTTAAATAAAACTACATTTTATTAGAGGTAGTTAACAAATTTTTGAGTGTTTTGATTCAATACAAGATAGATTTCACTAATATTTCAATATATAATACTAATTATTATGAGTTCAATTATTGAATAAATTCAGAATAATTAGGTAATTTAAATTATTAAATTATTAAAACTTGACTTTTTGAAAATTAATTTGTGTATTTGAATAATATTACTCTGTAAAGATACCTTTTTTAATAAAAGCATGTAATTGAAAAGGAAAGGTAGGAATCATTTTTTCATTATTAAATATGGGTCGGAATGATTTTGTACATATTAGAAACATGTGGTAATCAATACGTTTTAGCTCTCTAGTTGTTACAAGCAATAAAATTAAATTACAAATTCGGATCTCGTAAAATGGCTTATGAAAATTTCAACAAAAGCATATCGCTCATTATTAATTCGCCCAGAAGCTAACAAACATGTTGTAATGTTGTAATGTTGTTGTAATGTATTTTTTCTTTCATAAATAATACTTTACAAATTAAAAATGCGTACACTCGATGTTATTTTATGCGGACGGGAATGGAAAATGTAAATAACAAAGCATTGTTTAGTTGCCCAAATGACTAGTTTATCACAAATGCAATATTTCACATAAACAATGAGCTTTTGCATTGAGCTCTCTTGGAGGTTTGAAGTGGAACATGGACTATTTCCTATTTAGTTACAATTCTGAAATGTATCTTGGCCCCATTCCAAAATGAAAGAGATTATTCTAAATGCAACAATACTCAAACAA
The DNA here is from genome assembly GCA_030264715.1 of Adinopsis sp. GC000173. Taxonomy (NCBI): domain Eukaryota; kingdom Metazoa; phylum Arthropoda; class Insecta; order Coleoptera; family Staphylinidae; genus Adinopsis; species Adinopsis sp. GC000173. Next base: position 12,756 of record JARJDW010011685.1, read on the forward strand.
CAATTCTACATTCTACTACTATTACGACGACCACTATTTATATACAATATTCATAAATCAATGTCTGAGTGCTTATTATCAAATTAAATTCACTCGCTTTTTTATTGTGTTGCCAGATGAATTATCATAAACCAACAGACACAAATAAATATTTACATATTTGATTGACGGTTCTGGCGATTTCAGATAAACAAATTATTGTAACGTTGAGTACGTAACGTAATCGAGCAAAAAATCTTCCGACAATAATGATGTAAGATTTATGCAATAAATTCAAAGATACTTGTCGTATTCCATCCCAGCTGTATGTACATAATTAATTTTGACTTATAATATTAAGATATTAAATAAATATTTTATCAATATAATTAAATGCAAAACATGTTTCATAAATCAGGATTAATTTATAAGTTTTCTCATAATATATTACTCATTTTCATTAGAAATAAATCTATAGAAGAGGTACTAATTACACACAATTTTTTTTTGTTTATTTCAAGACCAAAAAGTAAATACTTAATCTTCTTACTTATATTAATTTTGTTAAGAACGTTTGTATTATAACTACATTTCAAGAGACAACGATAGCAAAAACATTAAATGAAAACTAATAATTTTAAAATTAATTTAGTTTAGTGTAACATCGTTATTTGACTATTTAAAAACAAACAAAAAATAAATTCAATATTTATTTGTTGTGATATCTTTGTGCAAAACATAAACCAAAGTTAATAAATCGCATCTAACTTATATTATTATATCAAAATAACATTAGAAGTAAGAGAATGTTGTTTTCAATAATTAAATTAAATAGTAACTCTTCGCAATTTTATATAGTTTGAGTATGTTGCATCCACGGTTTTAAAAGTTTCATCATTTTTTTTGCATTTTTTGATTTAATTATTGCTTAACCTGTTTTGAAAATTATGTGGTAATTGCGAGAAATATAAAAAAAATATTAATATTTGATTAAACACTTTTAATGTTTTGATGTCTACATTCGAATACATTAATAGCAGAAATAATAATAATAATAATTGTTATTGCATTTGCGTTGCATTTAGAAGACTCACATTAAATTTACATCTAATTTCCAAGCTTGGCGTAAGTATTGTAATATACTATATATGCAATTTTAAAATATGTTTTGAATTGTAGTTAGCGCATTGTACGTATTTATTATATGAATGATTTAGGAAAATATAACTTTCTATAACATTAACTACACTAGAATAGTATACACTTTTGCAATAATGATAAGTTTGATGATTCCAATTGATTTCGACAACAATAAATAATAATGATTGATGACATTATCTATCGTTATGATAACTGGAAAATATTGTACTACTATTTGGAA